>JAOTNS010001483.1:0-22415 GCA_028476615.1 Culter alburnus
GTGGTGACATCATCGCCACAGGGACCCTTCTCTTTGGCAGTTTCACTGGAGTTACTGTGGGTCTGCTTCTATCTTATACGCACCCTCCAGACATCCATCTCCCTGGAACACATCAGCATAGTCTTTTCTGATATATCCATGCTCCACATTTCATTTTTCCCGGTCTCCTTGGTGACAATGCTATCCACAGCCATGATGTTTTCATACTGGACTTTCACTAGATTCATGGCTTGTACTGCCCTGCTGCCCAGTAGTGGCACTGCGGACCCCTCATCTACAACCATGAACTCTAATCGGTACAGTTTCTTGTTTCTGGGATTTCTCAATTTAACTTTACATTTCCCCAATGGCTGCAGTGTGCTTTTATTGTACATCACAGCACTTGCTCAGTCTTTTCAATTTGTGTGGCTGGGTTTAACAGGTTGACAGGTATAATGTTACAGCTGGCTCCACAATCTAACTGAAACTTTACCTGTTCTTTCCCCAGGAGCATGGCAGCAAAAAGTTTTGTGGGCGGCCTCAGTTTATCGTTCGTCACAGTGTTCACTGTCTCTACTGTTACACACAAGATGTCCTCATAACTTTCATCATCTGACTCAGTTATAGTATGCACCGTTTTTTCTTTCTGCATTTTAGTTCTGCACATTGTGGCAAAATGATTGTCTTTCCCACATTTTTGCACACTTTTCCCATATGCAGGACATTTCTGTTTATTTCTCTCATGAATTTTCCCGCAAAACTTGCAGTTTACAGTGCTCTTACTTTTCTCTTTCCTCACAGCCTGTTTTACAGTGTGCACTTCCTCAGTCACTCGTCCTTCAATCGTTCTTTTGTTTTCCCGCGACAGCTCTGTTGCCCTGCAGATTTGCACACATTTTTCCAAAGTCAAATCTTGCTCTCTTAAAAGTCTCTCTCTCAAAACAGAGCTAGATATGCCGCAAACAATTCTATCGCGGATCAGAGAGTCTTTGATCTGGCCGAAATTGCACGTACTGGCGAGCATTCTTAAATCCGTCACATACTTGTCGATGTTCTCATCAGAGCCCTGATTTCTGACAAAAAACGATACCTTTCAACTGTCTCGTTCACTTTCGGACTGCAGTGGTCATCCAATGCACTTATTAATCTGTTTACTGTCCGATCCGGCGACGAGGTGGGGATCAGGGTCTCGCACAGCTCTCTTCCCGTCTCCCCAATGAGATAACTGAAAACTTTCAGTTTCACGGCTTCGGCAGCGTCCGCCAAAGTAAGGTCCATATACAGCGTGAACTCTTCTTTCCACAATTTCCATGATTTCGCCAGATTAGTTGAGTCTAGGCAAAGGGCTTGTGGCGGCCTCAGTCCCAGTGCATTCTCCATCCGCTGCACCTGAGCTCTCCGCTCTCTCTACCATACTCAGCCAGTGTCTTTCGTTGTGTCTGCTATTTGTGTGCTTTTACTGTTCACGAAGCACCGCTGCCACCATGTTTCATTCTATCCTCTATTGTCAATAGAATGGACGGTTAACGCCAATATAGTTGCGTACACTTAACTTTATTGAACACAACAAAACCCGGTCTGTACTCTCAGATGCAAACAACATAAGACGACTGGTGTCACACTGATTACAGTCCGTGCTGCACAACACTATCCCAACACTGCAAGAATTGGAAATTTTAGAACAAGGATCTGGATAATGAAAATCATAACAATGATATGCATCTACGCTGCCTTGCTATGGCCAATGCATTGTCTTTACTATCCCATCCAACCTATGTTGGCTGTGTTCGGAATCACTTACTAACCACTATAGGACTAGTGAACCATTTAGATGTAGTGTCCAAACACCGGGCACCTCTCGGGGAGAAGTGATGATGACCAAGGGAGACAGAAAGATTAACAAAAAGCAATATGCTTTTGTGATTCGTCAGTGAAAATATCAATGCAATGAAAAATTATATTAGCAATTACCTACTTGTTGCTCTGCTGTACGTGAAGTAAGTATTTTTCGTGATTTGTTTTAGCTCTTTCACTAACGGCAATACCGAATGACAGGATATTCTTGGAATTGTCTCTTGTCTGGTTGCTTTGACAATGTAGTTGTAAATACTAGTGCAAAATGCCCATGCAAAATTTTTTAAGTGTGTTTTTAGTAATTGTTGGTTTGGTGTGTTTGAGTGCTTATTGTTACAATTACACAATTAAAACAAATTGAATTGAAAATGGAATTGAATAGGCCTATTAACGTTACCTCACAAAAATATTCTCTTTGAACATGCTTGAGTTGGCCATGTGGTAACGTTAACGTTAGTCATGAACAACAGTCACAGCAACTTCAACTGGCCATCATCTGGCTGATGGTGTAATGAAGTCGAACACAGAGCAGGTTTACCAGGCTTTGTGGAGCGGTCTCATGTATAATTTACATTTACATTACATTTAGTCATTTAGCAGATGCTTTTATCCAAAGCGACTTACAAATGAGAATAGTAGAATCAATCAAATCAACATGAGAACAACAGTACATAAGTGCTGAGTGAAGTCACAGTTATGACAGTAAAGTGCTCGTAGCAAGGATTTTTTTTTTTTAAATATATAAAGTAGATGGAAGGAAATATAGAAATCAAGGTAAGTGCTACTATTTCTGGGTCAAGTGCTGGCGAAAAAGACACGTCTTTAGCATTTTTTTGAAAATGGCTAAAGATTCAGCTGTTCGGATAGAGCGTGGCAGGTCGTTCCACCAGCCAGGAACAGACCCGGAGAAGGTCCGTGAGAGCGATTTTGTGCCCCTTTGTGATGGCACCACAAGACGCTGTTCACTTGCAGAACGCAAATTTCTGGAGGGCGTATAAGTCTGCAGTAGTGAGTTAAGATATAGCGGGGCAGAGCCAGCAGTCGTTCTGTAGGCAAACATCAGAGCCTTGAATTAGATGCGAGCAGCTACTGGCAGCCAATGCAGACTGATGAAGAGAGGAGTGACGTGCGCTCTCTTCGGCTCGTTGAAGACCAGTCTTGCTGCAGCGTTCTGGATCAGTTGTAGAGGCTTGACAGTGCATGCTGGAAGTCCAGCCAAGAGAGCATTACAGTAGTCCAGTCTGGATAGAACAAGAGCTTGGACAAGAATTTGTGTGGATTACTCCGATAGGAATGGTCTAATCTTCCTGATGTTGTATAAGGCAAATCTGCAGGACCGGGCCGTTGTCGCAACATGATCTGTGAAGCTTAAAGAATCATCCATCACCACTCCAAGGTTCCTAGCTGTCCTGGAAGGAGTAATGGTTGATGATCCAAGTTGAATTGAAAGGTTGTGATGAAGTGTTGGGTTAGCACCGACCACAAGCAGTTCCGTTTTTGCAAGGTTGAGTTGAAGGTGGTGGTCAAGGAGGTTGTTCTGTGTGAGATAAGTAGACAGTTGGTTAACATTAACGTTAGATTCAGAAATCAGAATCAGAAATCAGAAAGAGCTTTATTGCCAGGTATGTTTACACATACTAGGAATTTGTTTTAGTGACAGAAGCTCCACAGTGCAACAGAGTAACAGCGACAAGACAAGACACATAATAAAAATAATCAAATACAAATTTACAAGATAGACAAAGTGCAAAAAAAGCAAAAAACAATATATAATATAGACAATTTGTATGTACAGTTGTGTGCAAATTTGAAATATAAATAAGTGTTTTAAGTAAATAATGTGCAATAGTGTTGTGTGTTCCGTGTTTGTCAAGTGTTCATGAGATGGATTGTTTGAGGGAAGAAACTGTTCCTGTGTCTGGTCGTTCTGGTGTTCAGGGCTCTGTAGCGTCGACCAGATGGCAACAGTTCAAAGAGGGAGTGTGCTGGATGTGAGGGGTCCAGAGTGATCTTCTTTGCCCTTTTTCTCACTCTGGATAAGTACAGTTCTTGGAGAGTGGGAAGGGTTGTACCAATGATTCGCTCAGCAGACTGGACTACCCTCTGTAGTCTGAGTCAGAGCCTGGCGAGGATCCGATGATGGCAGAGTAAAACTGTTTCAGCAGCTCCTGCGGCAGGTTGGGAAATACAACCTCTGCTGGGCCTTTTTCACAATGGACTCAATGTGGTTGTCCCACTTCAGGTCCTGGGAGATGGTTGTAATATGTAACGATGTAGCGGTTCGTACAGTTATTAATTAATTTATGGGTGGAATATGAATATAATAATTCATAAAGCTTTATGAATAATTATTATGCACATACCGACCCAAGGGGGAATTAAACATATATGGGTAATTAATTACAACGAATTATAATCAATTATATATATGATTAATTCTGGTTCAATAATTATTTAGAGAAACTACCAGCTCGTCAGCAAACCGTTGCTTTTCATAGAATATTATGAACGGAGTTATTCTCTGGCCACGAAAATAAATTCCTATTATAGCATCAAAGCATAAAACGATCGAAAAACGTTAAAGTGACTTGGTCTTCAGTTGAGAGAACAAACAGAACAATTGAGCATGAATAACGTGTTTAATATATGCAAACTACGACTACAGAGGTACGTCTAAATATATACAAGAATATACACACATATGTACAAAAGTGGAAGTAGAGAAGGAAAGAGAGAAGGCAAGCAAAACTTACAAAACAGTCCTTGAAGCCAGCACGGAAATCAGTTTCATTATCTAAGATTGAGAAACGGCAGTATACCTGCATTGGTTTTGCGTGTCGAATTTCAGTTTAGCGCTGGTGCAGTTCGTTGGCTTCTTCCATTCCGCGGGAAGGTTTGAACTGAGGACTTGAAAGTTAGTTTCGCTGGAAGATGGTGGGTCCCGAGAGATGAGCGCGATGGAAGCGCGTCGCCGTGACGTCCGGAAGAGACGTGCGTGAGTGGGCGAAGGATGATTCAGGGCCGTCGGGAGAACACACAGGAGAATCCTGGTGTTTCTCTTTTATGACAGATAAGCCGACACACCTCCTTGAGGTGGAATGGCCAATGACATAGGTGCAAAGTTGGCGGGCAAGCTTTTCCCTTTGTCTGGTCTCCTAGCTGAATTTGCATACTGATGACTATCAGATCGGATTCCGAGATGGAGTACTTCTTCACAGTATCATTAAACACATAGAAAAATGCATTTGTCAGCTATGTGACATATCTCAGTGAATAGCTCGAGTCCGGAGCTTTACGGAGAGATCAAACTCGATAGATCAGAAAGGCATATAAAAGAAGTTATGGTTTATAGACAAAATTCCATCATTAAAACGCACACTAGCACAAGTACACTCATTTAAACACTAGGAAACATGCATAGGCCCTAAATACATGATGGATATATTTCAGCATAGTTGTATTTTACATATACAGTCAAAAATGTATATTTGTGTGTTTCTGTATGTGTCTGGGTGTGTGTGTTGGAATGTGATCTGGTCAGTCTCTGGGGGGGGGTGCTCCTTTTGAAGTCACCAAAGTGAGGAAGTTGGAGTTTTCTGTTTACCCTCACGGGTCCACAAACCTGCCGAAAGTCACAGCCGGCCGGAGCCGATTTAGTGATTTACAAACACAGTTCATCAGGTTAAAAGCGTTCTGAAAACTCCAAAGTTTATTGATTATCCTGATACGTGTGCATATGCTACATGGTGGTGCCCAGGAACCTGAATGACTCCACTGCAGTCACAGTGCTATTCATGATGGTGAGTGGGGGGAGAGCAGGGGGTTTCTCCTGAAGTCCACGATCATCTCCACTGTCTTGAGCGTGTTGAGCTCCAGGTTGTTGACTGCACCAGACAGCCAGCTGTTCAACCTCCAGTCTGTAAGCAGACTCGTCACCATCCTGGATGAGGCCCAGGTGGTGTCGTCCGCAAACTTCAGGAGCTTGACAGAGGGGTCTTTAGAGGTGCAGTCGTTGGTGTACAGGGAGAAGAGCAGTGGGGAGAGGACACAGCCCTGAGGAGCTCCGGTGCTGATGGTGCGGGTGCTGGATGAGAATTTTCCCAGCCTCACTAGCTGCTGCCTGTCTGTCAGGAAGCTGGTGATCCACTGACAGACAGAGGTGGGCACGGAGAGTTAGTTTGGGCTGGAGGAGTGATGGGATGATGGTGTTAAAAGCAGAGCTGAAGTCCACAAACAGGATCCTCACATAAGACCCTGGTCTGTCCAGATGCTGGAACATAATGCAGTCCCATATTGACTGCATCATCCACAGACCTGTTCGCTCGGTAAGCAAACTGCAGGGGGTCCAGTAAGGGTCCAGTGATGTCCTTCAGATAAGCCAGAACCAGTCTTTCAAATGACTTCATGGCCACAGATGTTAGAGCCACAGGTCTGTAGTCATTTAGTCCAGTAATTTTGGGTTTCTTTGGGACGGGGATGATGGTGGAGTGTTTGAAGCATGAGGGGACTTCGCACAGCTCCAGTGATCTGTTGAAGATCTATGTGAAGATGGGGGCCAGCTGGTCAGCGCAGGTTTTCAGACAGGCTGGTGAAACGCTGTCTGGGCCTGGTGCCTTTCTTCTCTTGTTTTTTCTGAAGACCTGGCGCACGTCATCTTCTGAATTGCAGGTGTGGGGGAGAGGGGGGTTGTTGGAGGTGTTAATGGTGTTTTTTCAAACCTGCAATAAAACTCATTCAGATCGTCTGCCAGTCGTTGATTCTCCACAGAGCTGGGGGATGGTGTCTTGTAGTTGGTGATAACTTTCAGGCCTTTCCACACTGAAGCTGTGTCATTAGAAGAGAACTGATCCCGAAGCTTATCAGAATAATTCCTCTTTGCCACTCTGATCTCCTTTTCCAGTGTGTATTTGGCCTGTTTGTACAAGACTCTGTCCCCTTTTCTGCGAGCATCTTCTTTGGCCTGACGGAGCCGGCTGAGTTTTGCAGTGAACCAGGGTTTGTCGTTGTTGTAAGTTAAATGGGTCTTTGTAGGAATGCACAAATCCTCACAGAAACTGATATATGAAGTTACAGTCTCTGTGAGCTCGTCCAGATTGGTGGCAGCAGCTTCAAAAACACTCCAATCAGTCCATTCGAAACAGGCTTGTAAAGCCCGCTCTGTCTCGGTGGTCTATCTCTTTATAGTCTTTGCTACAGGTTTGGCTGATTTCAGTTTCTGCCTGTAGGTCGGTATGAGATGAACTAGACAGTGATCAGAGAGCCCCAAAGCTGCCCGTGGGACAGAGTGATATGCATCCTTTATTGCTGTGTAACAGTGATCCAGTGAATTACTGTCTCTGGTGGGACAAGTAACATGCTGTCTGTATTTAGGCAGTTCACGTGAGAGAATCGCTTTATTATTAAAGTCCCCGAGAATGATTAGAACAGAGTCCGGGTGTTGTTGCTCGCTCTCTGTGATCATATCAGCGAGTATCTGTAAAGCTGAGCTCACGTGCGGAGGAATGTAGACACTCATCAGAATGAACGAGTAAAACTCCCGCGGCGAGTAGAACGGCTTGCAGTTAATGAAGAGTGTTTCAAGATCTGGACATCTTCTTTAACACAGTTACATCTGAACACCACCTTTCGTTGATGTAAAAGCACATCCCGCCGCCACGTGATTTCCCCGTTGATTCTGCGTCGCGATCTGATCTAAACAGCTGAAAGCCCGGCAGACTTAACCCGCTGTCCGGAATGGCGTCGTTCAGCCAGGTTTCCGTGAAGCACAGAGCAGCCGAGTTCGAGAAATCCTTATTTGTCCGGGAGAGCAGAAGGAGTTCGCCCGTTTTGTTGGGCAGAGAGCGGAGATTCGCCAGATGGATGCTAGGCAGCGGCGTTCTTAATCCGCGCTGTCTGAGCTTCATGAGGGCGCCGGCGCGCTTCCCCCGTCTGCGCGTCCTGAAGCGTTTAAACAGCGCTGCTGCTCCGCCGACTACAACATTCAACAAAACGTCTGAATAATCGAAATCCGGTAAAAGATTTTGTGGTGTGTACTGCCGAATGTTCAGCATTTCATCCCTGGTAAAACTGATGGTGTTAGAAAAACAAAAAACAGGAAAAACTAACAAAAAACAGTACAAACACTGGAGAGCTAAGCACTGTGGCTGCCATGCGTGGCGCCATCTTGTGATTTCTTGTCTGCAAGCTGCCCGATTTATCCAGGAGGCTATTCAGCTGTAACTGAATAACCAAACACTCAGACACTCAGGGTGCTTTCACACTTGGTGCGATTGCCTGGTCCGAACTCGAGTTCGATTGCCCCCCCCCTCCCCCTGCCCCCGATGGACTGTGTTCACATATTATTTTTGTATCCGAACCGCGGTACGCTTGCGTCATCAAGCTGCAGCCGGCACGTACTCATGTTGCTTGGTAACCGCTGTAAACAAGAAGGCGCAAAAATGGATAATATTGCTCGCTTCACTTTTGTTCTTCTTTTTTTGAACCTTTGGTTTTGTTTTCAAAGAAATGATACAGAAACGCATTTGCATCTGTCTGTCGCAAAAATACTCAAATCGTTTCAAAGACAACGGTCTGTCCGCCGAAATCAATTTTTGCGAAGGCAAAAAGTTGAGGCAGAAATCATCTCTCTGCTTGCAGTTCGTCAATCCCGCTTGTCGTCAAGGTAAGAGTATACTCCTACACACACACACACGCACACACACACATGTTTGTTTTTGTGAATTGTGGGGACTTTCCATAGACTTCAATGCATTTTACACTGAACAAACTGTACATTCTATCCCCCTACCCTGCCCCTACCCCTAAACCTAACCCTCACAGGAAACTGTGCAAACTTTTACTTTTTCACAAAACTCATTCTATATGATTTATAACCCATTTACATTGTGGGGACCCGCTGGCTGGTCCCCACGATGTAGGTGAACTCAGGTTTATATTACATCATGGGACATTTGTCCCCACAATGTAATATAAACAAAGCACACACAACACACACACACTCACACACACACACACACACACACACACACACTCTCTCTCTCTCTCTCTCTCTCTCTCTCTCAACACACACCCACCCACACTCATTCTCTCTCTCTCTCCCTCTCTTCAATTCAATTGGCTTTATTGGCATGACTGTGTAGAACAATGTTTTCCAAGCAAGTGCTCTCTCTCTCTCTCTCTCTCTCTCACACACACACACACACACACACACTCTCTCTCTTTCTCTCTCACACACACCACTCACACACACACTCTCTTCTCTCTCTCTCCTCTCACACACACTTCACTCTCTCTCTTACACACACACACACACACTCTCTCTCTTACACACACACACAGACACACGACACCTCATGTCTCTCTCTCTCTCTCTCTCTCTCACACACACACACACACACACTCTCTCTCTCTCACACACACATCACACACAACACCTCTCCCTCTCTTTTCTCTCTCCTCACACACACACACACACCCTTCTCTCTCCTCTTTCTCTCTCTCTCTCTCACACACCACACACTCACTCTCTCTCCACACACACTCTCTCTCTTTCTCTCTCTCTCTCGCACACAACACATCACACACACACTCTCTCTCTCCTCTCCTCACACTCACACACCACACACACACACACACTCTCTTCTCTTTCTCTCTCTCTCCTCTCTCTCTCCTCCACACACACACACACACACACTCTCTCTCTCTCTCTTTCTCTCTCTCTCTCACACACACACACACACACACACACACACACTCTCTCATTCTCTCTCTCTCTCTCTCTCTCTCACACACACACACACACACTCTCTCTTTCTCTCTCTCACACACACTCACACACACACTCCTCTCTCTCTGTCTCTCTCTCTCTCACACCCACAATCTCTCTCTGTCTCTCTCTCTCTCTCTCTCTCCACACACACTCACACACACACTCTCTCTCTCTCTCTCTCTGTGCGCATGTGCGGATGTTTGTTGAGTGAGCAGAGTGAGCAGAGGTGGCGTGGTGAGTGTGTGGTCTTTTGTGCCCGCCGTGGCTTTAAAAGATTCTTTTTTCTTTCTTTTTTTTGGTTGTTGTTGTTGGGTTAAAGTTTTATTTTGTTGTCAAATTAACAGAGAAGCCTATTTATTCTGAGCGCTGAAACCGGTCTTTGTACTGGAATCATGGCGACTCAGGGAGCGAATCTTCTAGATTCACTCACGCGGCGCCACGGAGTGAAGGTGGTGGCTGCGGGGAGTGTGGAGGAGTGTAGTTTGGCGGTTGGTGAGATAGTGGGTCATGAGTGCGTGTTAGCGGCGTCCAGAATGAACAACTCAGTTGTGCTATTCCTAAGTACAGTAGAGAAAGCGAATGAAGTGGTTGGAAAGGGAATAAACATACGTGGTCTATTTACCCCAGTACTACCTCTTTCTACCCCCGCCAAAAAAAGTTACTATTTCAAATGTACCTCCTTTCATTAAAGACGAGATGCTGACTAAGGAATTGTCACGCTTTGGAAAACTGATTGCACCCATAAAAAAGATCGTTATTGGGAGTAAATCAGAGTTGGTGAAACATGTAGTGTCGTTTAGGCGATTTACGTTTATGATACTGAACGGGAACAGAACTGATCTCGATTTAAACTTTAAATTTAAAGTGGATGATTTTGATTACACTGTTTTTGTTACTACAGACACAACGAGGTGTTTTGGCTGTGGAAAGTCTGGTCATTTGATACGTGCGTGCCCGGAAAACATCGCTCGTCAAAGTGCGCAAAATGATGGTGTTAAAGATAACACCGCGCAAAATGAAGACGGAGAAGTTGCCAGTACTTCTAGTGCGCTGAATTCTGGCACTAAAGAAGCAGTCGTGTCAGCAGACAAAAATGTTGAATCTGATTTGACTAGACACAGTGTTAAAAGCGATGAATTAAACGTCAAAAATTCTGATGTGCTGGCTTGTGAGGTTGATGAAAGTAACAGCATTGATTGTGAAGGTTTACTGGTAAACATGCAAACAGTTTTGAGCCAGCCTTCAGATACTGAGTTACAAGTGGAGAGTGTGATTCAGAATGATATGTTAGTAGATATGGATCAGGTCATTTTTAAAACACCTCAGAAGAGGAAAAAAAAATGATAAGAGCTTGATTGTGAAACAGGCCAGAAAGAATCAAAAAGAGAATAAGGTGGAAAATGATAGTAGTGAGAGTGAGTGCTCTGATTCTAACGTATCAGTTTGCTCTCAATCCAGTTGGTCATGTCTTGACTATGGAGTGGAAGAGATTAAAAAGTTTTTGAAAGTGACCAAAAATATGAGAGGAGTGCAAATTGATGAATTTTTTCCAGATCTCAGAAGACTTCTGGAAAATATTAAGTGTTCAATGAGTGAAGGAAGATTTTCAGATAAAGAAGTTTATCGTTTAAAGAAAATTGCTACAAAAATTCAACTCCAGTTGAGTAATGATGATGAAATGGTTTAGTTTCTATGCCCTTATTGGATGTTGTGCTCTTTGTAGTGTAATCTCTTTTTTAATTTTGATGATGAGTGACATTTGCATTGCATCTTTAAATGTAAATGGGGCTCGAGACTGTAGAAAGAGAGCACAGATATATGAAGTAATTAGACAGTATAAAATTGATGTCCTGTTTTTACAGGAGACACATAGTGATGTAAGAATTGATACTGAATGGGCTAAGGAGTGGGGTGGTCTCCTTTTTCAGAGTCACAATACTTCACTCAGTGGAGGAGTTGCAGTTTTGTTTAGTAAAAATTTCACTCCCTCATCTTTTGTAATAGAAGAGGTTGTTAAAGGTAGATGTTTAAAGGTAAAAGCTAAATTTGAAGATCATGTTTTTGTTTTTGTTTGTATATATGCACCAACTTCACAGACAGAAAGAATGTGTTTTTTAGATAAAGTGAATACAGTGATAGAAAAGTGTGATAATGGGGAGTTTTTGCTTTTGGGAGGAGATTTTAATTGTGTTGAAAGAAACATTGATAGGAATCATGTAGAGCCACATATGGCTTCACGCCGAAAATTGGTACAAATGATAGAAGCGAATGAGCTATGTGATGTATGGAGGAATTTTAATCAGAATGTTAAACAATATACATGGACACATGCTCGTGACAATTTGTTGTCAATGGCACGTTTAGATAGATTTTATGTTTTCAAACATCATTTTAGTTTCTTTATAAGTAGCTCGATTGTTCCAGTAGGTTTTTCTGACCATAGTTTGGTGGTGTGTAAAATGGTTGTAAGTTCTGTTAAGCTAAAAAGTCCTTATTGGCATTTTAATGTGACTTTGTTGTCAGATTTACAATTTAAGGATGTTCTTAAATTTTATTGGGAGTCTTTTAGAGGACAACAAGATCAATTTTCTTCTTTACAAGAATGGTGGGACATTGGAAAAGTAAATATTAAGCTATTATGTCAACAATATACTCTAAATGTCACAAAAAAATTAACTAAGTCAATAAAGAAGTTTGTTTTTAGATTTTAGATCTTTAGATTCTTTTTATGAAAAGATTGGCCTTATCTGATTTATATAAAAGAAAGGCACAAGGGGCATTGGTCAGATCACGTTTCCAGAATGTGGAGCAGATGGATGTTCCATCAAAGTTTTTTTTTGGATTAGAAAAAAAAAATGGTCAAAGACGGTATATACAAAATTTACGCTCAGAAACTGGGGCTCTGTTATCAGACCCAGTTGAAATGAGAAAAAGAGCAGTAACATTCTATAAAAATCTTTACAGTTCTGATCATACGGCAGATCAAGATTTTAATCACACTTTTTTTGAAAATCTGCCAAAAGTTTCCGAAAGTGCCAATGCTAATCTTAGTAAAGTTATTACTTTAAAAGAATTGTATGAAGCTCTCCAGAGTATGGAGAATGGGAAAGTTCCAGGGATAGATGGGATTCCTTTTGAATTTTATAAAGCATACTGGGGCATTTTAGGAGAGGACTTGTTTGAGGTTCTTAGCAGTAGTTTAGTTAGTGGTTTTTTACCAATGAGTAGTCGGAGAGCAGTTCTCACTCTCCTCCCGAAGAAGGGAGATTTGAGTGAGATTAAGAACTGGAGACCAGTGTCATTACTGTGCTCTGATTATAAAATCCTGTCCAAAGTGTTGGCGATTAGATTAGGGAAAGTTTTAGATGATATAATTAATCCTGACCAATCCTACTGTGTGCCTGGTCGATCTATATTTGATAACATTTTTTTAATTCGAGATTTGATAGATTTTTCAAAAATTTGTGGTGTAAATTTTGGCTTGATTTCCCTTGATCAAGAAAAGGCATTTGACCGCGTAGAGCATGATTACTTATGGAAGACTTTAGATGCCTTTGGTTTTAATTCAGGTTTTATAGGCTATATTCGATTATTATATAATGACATTGAGAGTATGTTGAAATTTAATGGTGGCTTGTGTTTTCCTTTTAAAGTTCATCGTGGAGTAAGGCAAGGTTGTTCTTTATCAGGTATGCTCTATACCTTGGCAATAGAACCACTTTTGCATAAATTAAGATCGGTCTTAAAAGGTATTTCTTTGATGAGTTGTGAAGGTACTTTTGTTCTATCAGCTTATGCTGATGATGTAATTGTGTTTGTAAAAGAACAAAATGATGTGAGTATTTTAATGAAAATTTTGGAAGATTTTCAAATGATATCAGCTGCTAAAGTTAACTGGGTAAAAAGTGAAGCTGTTTTGGTGGGGGAGTGGGCAACAACAACCCCTAAACTCCCAGATGGACTAACATGGAGAAGAGATGGATTAAAGTACCTGGGAGTTTATTTGGGAGATGAGTTCTCTCAGTTAAAAAATTGGGAAGGGATGATTGAAAAAATAAAGGGCCGTTTGGATAAATGGAGGTGGATTAAGAAAACACTGTCTTATAGGGGTCGAACCCTTATCATCAATAACCTTGTTGCTTCATCTTTTTGGCATCGGCTGACTTGTATTGACCCACCACCACTCCTTCTTGCTAAGATCCAATCGATGTTGATAGACTTCTTTTGGGACAAAATGCACTGGGTGGTCCATAACATCTTGTACTTACCAAAAGAAGAGGGTGGACAAGGACTTGTGCATTTGCAAAGCAGGACGGCAACTTTTCGAGTACAATTTATACAACGTTTCCTGACAGGTCCAAAGTCAGTAATTTGGAGACCAGTGGCAAGTGCTATTTTAAAAACTATTGCAGGTCTAAACATGGATAAATCCTTATTTTTATTGGATCCAAAAACTTTGAATTTGGTGAATCTTCCAGTTTTTTATCGGAACCTTTTTAAAGTATCAAAGGACAAACAATTTCACATCCTTGTATTGGCTTCTGGAAGAGCCACTGGTTTATGGTGCAAGACTGGACATAACTAGAGCGTCCGTTTCATTGACTGAAGCCTTTATAAAGGCTAAAGTGTTAAATCTTCATCAACTAATAAGTTTGGCTGGACCAGATCTTATAGAGGTGGAGGTGGTGGCATCAAAGTTGGGGGTTAGATCTACTCGAGTGATTGAAAAATTGTTACAAAAGTTAAAGACTCTCCTTACAGTAGAAGAGACTGAATTACTCAGGAAATATTGTATGGGAGAAATTACTTCTGATGACAAAGAACTTTTTCCAAAGTTATTGGTTTCACCGAATTTAGAAGAGTCTAGTGGAATTTTTCTGGGATCAGAAAAATTAATGGTCATGGATTTTGAAGAAGTGAATGGAAAGAAATTGTACAAGTCATGTGTTAAATATTTTAATAAAAAAGCACTTGATGGAAAAATTGATACTCCTTGGCGAACTGTTTTAGGTTTGGATGATGTTTTTAAGCCAAATTGGAGAACGTTATACAAGCCACCATTAATTAAAAAAATTGGGGATTTGCAGTGGAGAATTTTACATTGTATTATTGCTGTGAATGCCTTTATATCTGTGGTGAATCCTGATGTTAGTGATGATTGTCCTTTTTGCTCTCAGAGAGAGACCGTTTTTCATGCTTTTATGCACTGTTATAGACTTAAACCCTTATTTGAGATTTTACAAAATTTGTTTAAGTCTTTTGATGAAGAATTTTCGATGCAAATGTTTATTTTTGGTGTTAAATATACAAGGAGACGACAGAGAGAGTGTCAGTTGTTAAATTTTGTTTTGGGTAAAAGTAAATTGGCAATATACATGAGTAGGAAAGATAAAATTGAACAAAATCAGGAATTTAATCTTGTGTCCATTTTTGGTGCCATGGTAAAGTCAAGATTGTTGATCGATTTTAGTTTTTATAAAGCTATTTCATGTATTGCAATGTTTGAGGATATTTGGTGTTATGAAGGTGTATTGTGCTCTGTTGTAGAAAATGAGATTATTTTTGCTCAATTTTTATAATTTTTTTTTTTTTTTTTTTGGGGGGGTGGGTATTTTTAAATGTTGTTTTATAAGTAGGATATAAATTGTAATAAAGGTTTTTTAAAAATCAAAAAAATCTGTCTCTCTCTCTCTCTCTCTCTGTCTCTGTCTCTCTCTCTCTCTCTCTCTGTCTCTGTCTCTGTCTCTCTCTCTCTCTCTGTCAATTCAATTCAATTCAATTCAAAATTGCTTTATTGGCATGACTGTAAATAATACAATATTGCCAAAGCATACATATAACAATAATAAAAACATCTGTATAATAGAAGAAAATATAAAATATTATAATGCTATCAAATATTACAACATAACTTTAAACTTAAATTAACAGTGTAACACAATAGAACATGTCTGAACATTTGTTACCACAGTGGTTAAACAAATATATACACACACACGTACGGAGGGTCACTGTGGGGACGGTAGGGAAACACACTGAGGTCAGACACACACATTACACATTCACCTGCTGTTCTCAGGCTGTGCTGTGGCACTCCACACGTATCTCGCAGCCAGTGCTGCTGTGTCGGACCCTCTCCTAATATTAACTTTATTTGCTCTACTTCACATGGCAGTAAAGTTCTTTATTACGTTACTGAATTTGGTGAGTAGAGATCTCTAATTGATATGTATTTTTGACAGTGAAGGAGGAAGTGCATCTCTGTCTCGATCTCTCCTGTCCTGCAGTGAACACACACCCTTTGGTCTCTGGGTAACCAGCTCTTTCTGTGTCTGCCGTCTCGATGGCTAGACTGGCTCACTGAGCCTCTACTTGGGTCAGGATCGTCTCTGCTTTGTGTCTTTGACACTTTGGAGATATTCTTCTAATTCATAATTGATTTCAGAGTTCGATAGAATTGTAATTTACTTTGTGTTTTAGTTTCCTCATCCCAATGTTCCAGATATGTATTTTTAGATTGTTTAAAATTGGTTTATTTTGATGTTTGGAGAAGCAGTGCTGAGACTGGTTAGTGTAGTGTTAGTAGAGTTAGTCAGGTTAGTAAGTCTCAGAACCAGCTGACTGAGGGGACTCTTTTCGGGGTTCAGTTCTTGGGTTTGTAATGCTTTAAAATGTAGCGATTCTGTGGGACTTGATTTTAGATGCATCCAGAATTTGAGGGATCTTTTTTTGCATATTAATAATCAATGGGAATCGGCCTAATTCTGCCCTACATGCATTATTGGGTGTTCTTCTTTGTAATTTTAGGATCATTTTGCAGAATTCTGTGTGTAGGGCTTCTGTTGGATGTCTGTCCCATCTAGTGTAGCTCTGATCACTGAGTGGACCCCAAACCTCACTTCCATACAGCGCAATGGGCTGAATCACACTATCAAAGATTTACACCAGATTGGAATTGGTAAATCAATGTTTTGGAATCTTTTCTTGATGGCGTATAGAGCTCTTCGAGCTTTATCTTTGAGAGCATTCACTGCCATACTGAAACTCCCCGATGCAGTGATGATCAGACCGAGGTAAGTGTACTGCATCGTGTGTTCTAGGGCGGTGCTGCCTAGACTGAACTGGTATCTGTGTTCCTGACATCTGGGCTTTTTCTGGAAGACCATAACGTTGGT
Organism: Culter alburnus; assembly: GCA_028476615.1. NCBI lineage: Eukaryota > Metazoa > Chordata > Actinopteri > Cypriniformes > Xenocyprididae > Culter > Culter alburnus. The sequence continues at coordinate 16,777 of JAOTNS010001483.1, forward strand.
CTTCTTGAGGTTTACTGCCAGGGCCCAGTTCTGGCAGTAGTTCTCCAGCAGGTCCAGGTGCTGCTGTAGTCCCTGTGCAGTGGGTGACAGCAGCACCAGATCATCTGCATACAGCAAGAGCTTGATGTTCTTGTCTTGTAGAGTGAGTCCGGGAGCTGTAGACCGTTCCAGCTGCACCGCTAGTTCATTAATGTAAATGTTGAACAGCGTTGGACTTAGGCTACAGCCCTGCCGCACTCCTGTCTTCTGGGTGAAGAATTCTGTATGTTTGTTGCCAATCCGTATTGCACATTTGTTGTTCGAATACATTGATTTAATAATGTCGTAAGCTTTACCCCCTACACCGCTTTGTAAAAGTTTGTAATATAATCCGTCGTGCCAAATAGAATCAAATGCTTTTTTGAAATCGACAAAGCATGCAAATATTTTTCCGTTTTTGGTCTGTTTTACGTGTTTATTGATTAGGGTGTGTAGGGTGTAAATGTGGTCGGTTGTTCTGTGATTTGGAAGGAAGCCAATCTGACTCGGACTCAGGACATTGTGTTCGGTAAGGAAGTTTACAATTCTATTGTTTAAAATACTGCTAAATAACTTCCCCAGATTACTGCTCACACAAATGCCTCTGAAATTATTAGGGTCCAATTTATTCCCACTCTTATGAATTGGGGTAATAAGTCCTTGGCTCCAGATGTCAGGAAAGCAGCCTGAACTAAGTACAATGTTGAATAATTTGAGCACAGCCGTCTGCAGCTCAGGTGTGCTGTGTTTCAGCATTTCACCCAGAATGCTGTCAGCACCACAAGATTTTTTACATTTTGGCTTTTGAGTTTGTTTGTCAATTCTTCATGTGTAATTGGGAAGTCGAGTGGATTTTGATTATTTTTAATTGTGTCTTCATAAGTTTGTAGATTTTGGTTGATCAGATTATAATTGTCATTCAGTTGTTTTGGTGGGATTTCTTTATATAAATTTTCAAAATGTTTGTCCAGATTTCTCCATCTTGTATTGGTAGGTCTTGTGGTTTTGCTGTGCTTAGATTATTCCACATATCCCAGAACTGATTCTGATTTATTGAATTTTCTATTTCCTGTAAACTTTTGTTGAGATGGTGTTGCTTTTTCACTCTAATTGTGTCTTTGTATAGTTTTAGTTTTGAACAGTATTCAGTTCTGATGTCTGTGTTTTTTGGGTTTTGTTTCAAATTTGATAATTTTCTAAGTTGTTCCTTAGTGTTTTGCAGTCTGAGTCAAACCATTTGTCTTTTGGGGTATTTTTAGTATATTTTTGCCTTTCTTTTTCAATTCTTTCTCTCTTGTATATGTCTATATTCTGTCTCTCCTTCTATTGTCTCTGTCTCTCTCTCTCTCTCTCTCTCCTCTGTCTCTGTCTCTCTAGCTATCTCTGTCTCTGTCTCTGTCTCTAGCTCTCTCTCTCTATTCTGCGTCTCTGGTCTCTCTTCCTCGCTGCTCTCCGTGTCCGCTATTCTATATCTATGTTCTCTCTCTCTCTCTCTGTCTTCCTCTCCTTGTCTCTCTCATCTCTCTCTCGCTTTGTCTCTGTTCTTCGGTGTTCTCTCTGTCTCTTCTATCTAAGCATCTGTTATCGTTGTTCTTGTCTATCTCTCCTCTTCATCTCTGTCTCTCTCTCTCGTCTCTGTCTCTATCTGTCGCTCTAGATCTCCCTCTCGGCTCTCTCGTGTCTCGGTTCTTGCTCGTCTGGTCTTCGTTCTCTATCTTTCCTCTTGTGCTTGCTCTGTCTCTCTCTCTCTTCTCTTCGGTCTCTCTCTCTCTCTGTATCTCCTCTTCTCTCTCTGCTATCTCTCTCTTGTCTCTGTCTCTGTTTCATCTCTGTCTCTCTTCTCGTCGTCCTCCTTTGTCTCTCGCTCTCTCTCTCTATCTATCTCTCTCCTCTCTCTTCGCTCTCTCTCTCTCTCTACTCTCTCTCTCCTATGTTTCTCTCTCTCTCGTCTAGTCTTTTATCTTCTCTCTGTCTACTCTCTCTGTCTTCTCTCTCTGTCTCTGTTCTCTGGCTTCTCCTCTGTCTCTCCTCTCTGTCTTATCCTCTCTCTCTATCTCGTTTGTCTCTGTTCTCTTGCCTCTTATCATTCTCCTCTACTTCTGTCTCGCTCTCCTCTCTTTGTCTTCTCTCTCTCTCCTCTGGTCTCGGTTCTCTCTATGTCTCTCCTCTCATCTTCTCTCTCCTCTCCTCCCTCTCTCTGGGCTCTCTCCTCTCTCTCTTCTCGTCGCCTCTCCTATCTCCTCTCCTCCTCTCTCTCTTGTCTCTCTCTCTCTCTCTCTCGCTCTCTGTCTTTATCTCTCTCTCTCATCTGTCTCCTCGTTCTCTCGCCTCGTCTCTGTGCTCTCTCTCTCTCTCTCTATCTCTCGTCACTCTCTCTCTCTCTCCTCTCTCTCTTCCCCGGTTGAATGAGTGGAAGGTTTGTGTTTGAGAGCGGTTTCTGTCGTGCGTGTTTTTCTTCTTTTTTCTGTATGTGTTTTTCTTTTTTCTTTTTCTTTTTGCTTTGTACATTTAGCTGTGTGTAAAATTAATATTGGGTTAAATTAGTAGCGTGCCGTGCTTTTGCACGGTCCGCCTAGGAATGGCGTCCACAGGTGGAAGAACGCCATTATCTCTGCGTCATGGTTCAGGTGTGTGCCAGAGTCTAACGCTACAGTTGAGGATGTACTGTTGGCGGTCGGTGAGCAGATAGGTTATGAAATAGTTTCGGCTTCGAGAATGAATAAAGCCGTGTGTTTCTTAAAACGGAATCGTTGGTTAATAAGGTAATTGAAAATGGTCTGTGGGTGAAAGAAATTTTTATTACCGTCACTCCGCTGTTTGCACCAGCAACAAAAGTGATTATATCAAACGTCCCTCCGTTCATTGAAAACGAAGTCATAGTGAGAGAACTTGCGAGATTCGGAAAAGTTGTAAGTGAGGTCAAAGCGGTTTCTTTAGGATGTAAAAATCTTGCGCTCAAACATGTAATATCTTTTAGGAGACACGTGTTCATGTTTCTGAATTCTCCGGATAAATTATTGGATGTATCGTTTAGGGTGAAAGATGGTGATAGCTCGTACATGATTTTTGCAAGTACGGAGAGTTTACGCTGTTTTGAGTGCCGGGAATACGGCCACAAAAGAGACGCGTGTCCTCAAAAGAAAATTTTGGACCAAGCTAGGACAAGTGAGACGGAAGAAACATTGGTGTGTAAAGATGTGGAGGTGAATCAGAAGCCAGGAGAGGAAACATCAGGCTCGGAAGAGGGTCCTGTGGCTGTGGCTGAGACGAATAAAGACAATGGATTGGAGGTGAGTGAGAGCGTTGTGAGTAACCTAAAGCACGCTGACAATGAAAAGCCGAGTTGTAGCAGTGTAAATGGTACTGCACATGTAAAAGAGAAGTTCGTAGATAGTGATGTAGGCTTACACGTCAGTGGGCAGCTGTCTGCGAGTATAGAGGAGGAGGAGGAGGATGTTGAAGTCATGATGCAGAGTCAGGATGATATGAAGGATGATGAGAGCTTGTCAGATTTGTTAGATCTCTATAAAGTTGATGATGATTTGTACTCTGTGGAACAGATAAATGCTTTCTTGGATGAGACTAAAGGGAAAAGGGTAGAGATAGGAGATTTCTTCCCTGATAAGGAAAAGTTTGTTGCTTCTGTAGTGTGGGCACGTAAAACGTACAATCATACTGTGTTATCCCAACAGAAACGCTATAGGCTTAAGAAGTACATAACGACGATTAGACAGGATAGAAAGAATGTGAATGAAAGAAGAGTTCGAGGTAAAGCTAAATAGACAGTATGGCTTTATACATGCTTTGTGTGTTTTTTCTTCTTTCCTGCTTTTCTTTCTATTCTTTCTTTTTCATGGAGTATCTCAAAATAGGTTCTCTTAATGTGAATGGTTTGAGGGATAGGAAAAAGCAGGCTTTAGTTTCAGAATACTTCAATATTAAGAATATTGCAGTAGGTTTTCTTCAAGAAACCCATAGTAATGTGAGTAACGAGTCTGAATGGGGTTTGTGGTGGAAGGGAGAATATGTTTTAAGTCACGGCTCTAATGTTAGTGCAGGAGTTGCGATTCTTTTTAATCCAACTTTAAAAATAAAAATTGTATCTACATATGATATAGAACCTGGAAGACTACTTTTAGTAAGAGTTGAAATACAAAATTTTCATTTCTTTTTGTTAATATATATGCTCCTAATGGGGGAACAGAAAGGGTTCTTTTATCGAGAAATTAGGTCGTGTTTTAAAAACTCTTAGTTTAGGAGATATAATTATAATGGCAGGAGACTGGAACTGCACCTTGAATTTTAATATAGATAGAAATGCTGAAGAACCTCACCAGAAATCAGCCTGTGTATTATCTAATATGGTAAAAAATTTAAATCTTGAAGATATTTGGAGAATAAAAAACCCAATGCTTAAACAATACACTTGGGTAAAAGTCACAGATGGTAGAGTTCATGCTGCTAGATTGGATCGTTTTTATATTCTCCGCGATTCAAGAAATCGAGTGGGTAATGTTAATATTATTCCAAATATAATTTCAGATCACAAAATGATAACAATGGACTTTGTCATGTTGAAAGAAAGTAAAAGGAGTTTGTATTGGTATTTTAATAATAAGCTTTTACAAGATAATGTTTTGTGAGAATTTTAAATTGTTTTGGGAAATATGGCGAAGCAAAAAGGAAATTATAGTGATATTAAACAATGGTGGGACATTGGAAAAGTGCAAATTAGAGTTTTCTGTCAGCAATATTCATCTTATTCAAAAAGGACATTAAAGATCAGAATACAAGACTTGGAGAATGAGATTTCTGACATAGAAGAAAAAATGATGGCGAGGAATGGACTTCAATTGGAAACTGCCCTTTCTGAGAAAAAGCTTCAGTTGAATAATTTATTGTATGATAAAGTGAAGCTGCCCTTGTTAGGGCACGTTTTATCCAAAAGAAGGACATTGATGGACCTACAAAATACTTCTTCAATTTAGAACGAAAGAATAATCAAGGAAAATTAATGGTTGGTTTAAAAAAAGATGATGGTGTTGTTACTTATGATTCTTATGAAATGAGAAGAATTGCTGTTGATTTCTACTCTGATTTATGCCGATAATGTCACAGATTCTAATTGTAGAGATGAATTATTTTCATATCTTAAAAAGTTGACGCCTGAACAACAGGAGGTTATTGATTTACCAGTTACTTTCAAGAAGTGACAAAAGCTGTACATGATTTATCATCTGAGAAAGCTCCAGGTCTGATGGGTTTCCATCTGAATTTTATAAACAATTCTGGAATGTGATTGGAAAAGATTATTTGAAATGCTTTTAAGTTCAATACAGACTGGGTCTTTACCTAAGAGTTGTAACAGGGCAGTGTTGTCTTTGTTACCGAAGAAAGGTGATTTGTATTGTTTGAAGAATTGGAGACCTGTTGCATTAATGTGTATAGATTATAAAATCTTTTCGAAATGTATTGCCAATAGATTAAATAATTATATGAGTGTATTAATCATGAAAGAACAATCATATTGTAAAGGGGCGATGTATTAAAGATAACCTTTTTTAATGAGAGATGTAATAGATTATGCAATGTACAAGGATTATGATTTGGGTTTAATATAT
>JAOTNS010001484.1:0-105000 GCA_028476615.1 Culter alburnus
CTGATAAACTAAATGGCCCCAAATTTGAATGCTAGTTTCATTTGCACTTATGCATGAATCTTGTAAAGCTCGAATCTAGACAAAGGGTGGCAAGTTTGAAGAAGTTCATATGTGGTAGTTTTGATTTGTTTTATAACATTATATTGGTCACTACATTATTAACATATGGAAGTATGCATGCGGTTTCATAGTTTTGATCTAAAATGTGGGAAATAATAGTAATAATCAGGTATGAGTAGGCGTCCAAACCTTTAACAGATACTCTACAAACCATTGTATTGTCTCTGTCTACACTTTTGACCATTATGAAACATTGTTAACAATACTGCAGCCAGAAGGGAGGACACTGGAATTTCTGGAGCCCAAGGGCTCACAATTCAGATGTTAAGGTGACATAACGGTCTAACTGTGTTGCCACATAGTAGACTACTTTTCTTAGTAATTCCAGGCCCAGATATAATCTGCTGATTTTTTTGTGCAGCCTGCACTAATTTGATGACAGTATCATATTCTCCAAAATATTTTTAATCAAAAGCATGCAAGATCAAAGAATACATAGTGACAGGTGTCAAGTTACATCGAGTGATTGATCATTTATCATATATTTAAATTGATATTTTGCATTAATTTATTTACTGCATTATATCCGGCTCTAAGGCGGACACGTATAGCGCTGGATTTACCCACTGATGTCACATCCTGCTCTTTAATTCCTGTATTTTCAACTACATCAGCAAATGTACATAAGATAGGTCTTGTACTAATGTGTTGAAAACAAACAAAAATAATGACATTGTGATAATGTGGATCATGATCATTCAGAATGAGCAGACAAAACTGTCAAAACAAAACATACACACTAGATGAACTTACAACAGTGTAAAGCAAGCAGGCAAAAGACAAAAAAGCAGTAGCTAAACCACAATATAACAACTCAATAAAGCCTGAACATTAAATTACACCCCTGAAAGAAATCGAATAGACATGTCACGAGGAGAAACACAACATAATAAGCATAAAAAATGTAAATAGAGGATGCGAGGAATAACAGATGACAGCTGACTGGGCCACTAGCCTTTAGCATGCTAACAATTACAGTTAATCCCTCGAAACACAGAACTCTCTGAACCCAAACATACAGCTCCACACGGAATCTCTTACCTGTTATCTTCCAGTCGAGATGCCCAGATACAAATAAAACTCGATATGAGCGCGGTTGGAGTTGAGATTTTCAAAAAAGTGCAGGACACCGCGGCTGACACTTGTCCGCCATCTTGGCTGAGCGCGTCCTGCTTGGCGACGTGTACATGTGACGTCACGGATAGTTCCCGTTGGCTCCGCCCCGTGCACGACATGAAATAAACATAAAATATTACATGATCACCATAATCTGCTCGATATGGGCTGGGATTTTTGTTAAAATACAATAGTAGTAAAATTATGCTGTTGCACGTTTACTGCATTGTTATTATAAAGACAAATAAATGATTGACAGATTGGCTTACAGTTAAATACCGCCCCCTCTTGATCTCAGAGTGTAATTGAATTATTTAATGTTGCACAATGCATATAAAAGCCGTTCATGTTTTATTCTCTCAGAAACAAAACACAAATAATTATATACATATTTCTCTAAAATAAATTCCATACTTTCAAAACAATCTTTTTAGATTACTAGATTACATCAAAATAAATAAAGACATAACTTCTTTAACCAAACTGCTATAATATATATGAGTAAATGAGTTGAAATTCTGGGAAATGTTCTTCCTCTATGAAATCTTCTAAATGAAGGTGAATTTATACCAATAAATACCAGTTCTGTGGGAGCACTGATTGTTAATATAAGCTAATGTTTATATTTAAGATTAAATGACTCAAAATCAAAATGCATTTCTCATCATTTGTGCAATCTTAGTTTAATTCAGTTTCTAAAAACTGAAATGTATTTAACAACCATTATCAGGAATATATTATATATATATATATATATATATATTTAATAGATATTTGCTTTTAATGTATTGTTTCGATTTTTTATTTATATTTTCTTATATTGATTTTTACTGAAATATTTGAAAAACCTTACATAGCTTTAATTTTCTTTATGTCTTATGATGTTTATCATATGTTTAATGTTACGTAAACAGCTTTACATAACTGGCATTAAATATATGCATTGCACAAATTTAAAAAAAAAAAAAAAAAGGAAAAAAGATTTTGTGCAGCAGAAAACATGAGCTTTAATTACACATTGGCAGAAAACAAATCATATATAGAAATAAGTTTAATCTGTTTTTGAAAAAACAAAAAAAAACAAAACAATGCACACATATGAAAGTAATCACAAGACAAGATCATTTCAGAACCATTTGTTTTTATTTTTGCATTGTCATGATGGATGTTTACAAAATGTATAAAACTAACAGAGGATAAAGCAAACTAAGATGTCCAAAAACGCACAAATAAACAAACAAACACATAATTCTAAAACTATAATAAATAGTGAAACATAAATGCAGGATTCTCTAATGGGTTTTGCATTTTTGTTTGCATAAAGAAACACTCCCAATTCTGGAAGCGTCTGAAATGACACACACATACACACGTCTAATGATATCCACTGTTTTGGTCCAATAATGATGATCTGTGAATGGCTCTCTCATATCAGGCGTAACGTTTGTAGAGAGATCCTGTGTTTACAGTAGTGTATCTTGAGCTGCAACTGCTGTTTTTGGTCACTATATTGGGCCTGAATCACTATGTGAACGTATACAAGAGTGCATATTCTTCTGGATCTATGTGTTGGTGTGCATGTACGTATACAGACATTTGTATGTTCACATTTAGTCTATATCCAGGTCGCTGTCTGAATCGTTAGGGTGAGTGACAGCGGCGTTTCGAATAGACGAGTGTGTGTTTGCCTGTGTGTATTTCTCTGGAAGAAGGCCGTATTCCTGCAGAAGACCTTCGACGTCTGTGGCGTAGAAATCATCTCCAAGCTGATCGGACACACGCACCAGATTCCCCACCAGCTCTCCTCCGCGGTACAGCAGCAGCGCCGGCAGAGCCGAGCTGCGGAACAGAGCGCTGGTGCCGACCGCAGAGCCCTGGACCCGGCAGAACTTCACCTGCAGGTCACAGACAGGGACAGAGAAATGAACAACTTTTCTCACATGTACCTTCACTGATGCTGATGGAATACATTCATAACATAAAAATGAGCTTTGAGAGATTTGGCAGCAGGGAATATTTTCCAATTTAGTCTGTTCCTCACACAAAGCCATCAAATGACTTGAGAAGAATTTAAATGTAGCCAAGCAGTGTTATTTTAGTATCAATGAGATACTATTGGTTTGATAGTTTTATTAATTAATTTATACTGATAGTTGATTTATTTTTAGTTATTACTTTTTTGTTGATATTTTTAATGTTTTTATTTTTAATAATTCTATTTTAGTAATTTTATTAGTTTTTTAAAATGTCTAGTTTTTTATATTAATTTATTATTATTTATTATTTAAAGGTGCAGTATGTAGGATTTCTGTCTGCTAGAGGTCGCTAGAGGCCTATTCAAAACAAAGGCGTAGCTTGATGACGGCAAGTTTGAGAGCGGAATCTTGGGACATGTGGTCTCCATATCACAGCCGGTGCAAAAGAATAGGGATAGGATTTGGGAAGAAATCATGTTCATGGATGTGATTATTAACATTACTGTAGTATGAAGCAGAGCAGGAGCGAGTGTTGTGGAGCTGAACGAGGCGCTGGAGCGATTGATCAACACACGCCTCACGAGCAGCCGAACTTTTATTATGTCACAGTCGCCGCTCTGATTTGGCTACTTTAAAAAGACATCAATTGTGATAACAATACAATGTATTGCAAAATAATGTTAGCTATTCGTTACAGCCTTAATTGTTTTACACTTTAGATTTAGTATTTTAGTAATGTCAACTAAAAAATAATTTTAGTTATTTTTTTGTGTTTTTTATCATTTTTATACGGAAGAGGATTAGGGCCAAGCATAATAAAAAAAAAACCATCTCGAGATTAAAGTTGTTAAATTTTGAGAAAAAAAAAGATAAAATGTTGAGAATAACTTGTTAAATTCGAGAAAAAAGTCAAGATAAAACATTGAGAAACATTAATTATGAGAAAAAGTCTTAAATTACGAGAACAAATTCGTTAAATTACGAATTTGTTCTCATAATTTAACGACTTTTTCTCGTAATTTAATGACTTTTTTCTCATAATTTAATGAGTTTATTCTCAACATTTTGTCTCGACTTTTTTCTCGAATTTACATTTTTCTCATAATTTAACAAATTTGTTGTCGTAATTTAACGACTTTTTTCTCAACATTTGTTTTTTCTTAACATTTTTTTTCGTTTATTCTCAACATTTTATCTCGAAAATTTACAGTTTTTTCTCGTAATTTAACAAGTTTATTCTCAACATTTTATCTCGACTTTTTCTCGAATTGAACAGTTTTTTTTTTCTCTAAATTTAACAACTTTAATCTCAAGATGGTTTTATTTTTTTATTATTGCTTGGCCCTAATCCTCTTCCGTATTTTTATTGGTGTTTGTTATTTCTATAAAAAATTTATAAATTTATATTTATAATTACCATATTATTTCAGTTTTACTTTGTCATTTTATGAGAAATGTTACCTTGAAATCTAGCTGAATAAAAACAAGTTTGAGTTTTTTCTATATTTTAAATTCAGTTAACATTTAAGTAATGAAAATGTTTTTTTTTTTTTTGTATGATTCTAGCTTTAGTTAACTACAACAACCCTGCTGACAACTTATTTTATCTGCTTTTTTTTTTTGTTGTTGCTAGATTTGAGACAGTCCTAATTGCCAGCCACTTTAATATTTATGGAAAAAGAGCATAGATATTCGATTAAAAAATCTCCTTTTGTATTTCACAGAAAAAACAAGTCCAATGGGTTTGGAAAAACATGAGGGATAGTAAATAATGACAATTTTTGTTCTTTGGTGAACTATCACTTTAAAACTACTAATGATAATAGTACTAATCAGGACATTTATCATTATGATAAACATCACAAGACATTAAGACAATTAAAGCCCTAAGATAAAACAATTTGTTTCTGTTACCATTGGGTACTGCAGTGCCAGGCAGAGCAGGCTGCCATCCATGGCCTGGCAGGCGGGCACCTCTGGCTCATAGATGTGGACGAGCACCAGAGTGTTCTTTTCCTCCTCGTCGACAGCGCGCAGGAAATCCTCCCCCGACGAGATGTCAATCACCTTTTCAAAGCGCCGCCCTCCACACAGCTGTCGCCGCATCTCCTCCATGCGCTGCAGACGATACTGCTGGAGGAAGGCCTCATCATCATCATCCTCCTCTTCTTCTTCATCCACACGGAGGTTCATCTGAAGACAGAAGAAGAATGAAATTTTGATGCTGACATTCGGCACAGATCCTCAGCAAAGACCACAAGAACCAGACAAGTCCTCGACGGCAAGCTTCATGTCCATACTGGCATTATGAATCTGATCTTCAAGCAAAAGGAACTAAATGAAATATTTAGCGGTTAATAAAACTGCATGCATCTTTCAGAAGAACATTAAAGCCGAAGCTACTTCTCTCTGATGTCTACAATCGGTCACACGCAGGTAGTGGGATACTCCGCAGCGGTGCCGATCCAACCGGTCTAAAATAGCCCGAATATAAACACTTATTATTAGGCGTAACGTAAGGAATCATGATAAGATTATTTACGTTTATTTTTTTCTTTATTAAAAGTGCCATTTTTAACTGAAAACTGCTTTTGCAATATAAAAAATTAAAAAAAAATTTAACTTCAACTTTTGCTATACTGCTGGATGTCAGTATAAGTCCAAGATGCCCATGCTAACCAGTATAAATATAAAGAAAAATTAATTTAGGGTGAGTCAATCATTAGGTATTTTCATTTTTGGGTGAACTATCCCTTTAAATTTCCCTTCATAGAGTGTTTCTCACTTTTCCGGCGATCTTATCCTGCAGCTCCTTCTGTTTCTGTTTGTCGGCTTCTTCGTCTAGATGTGACTTGCAGGTCATGCTGAGTTTCTTGATGAGCCGCTCCATCTCTTTCTGCTGCTCCACGCGCTGCTCGTTCTCCAGCTGCTTGTATTTACGCCAGTCATTGATCACACCCTTCGGTCCTGTGGGAGAAGCACACACACAGTCAGCAGTCTACAGGGATGTGTTGTTGATGAACATCAAGGCAGCATCATTTAATTTGAAGTGAATAAAAATGAGGTTGCAGGAAATAGAAATACACATTTGTTTTCATATTTCACATCTAACCGTACCGGTGTTGACCGAACTGCCATCTGCATTGTAGTCGAGCTCCACATCCAGCACCTCCTGGTCGCGGATGGTTTTGGATGCTTTCTCGTCTTCCTCGTGATCGCTCTCATCATCCTCACTGCTGCTGTAGTAATACTGCAGCTTCTCTCCTAGAATCTTATCATCCAGCGTCGTCATGACTACACACTGAGAGAAAGGTGAGAGAGACACAGGTGGAGTGTAAGTACTACACACTGAAAAGTGTCAAAATTACAAATTTCATATGACATTAAAGGATTAGTTCACTTCAGAATTAAAATTTTACTATTTACTAAAATTTACTAACCCCCATGTCATCCATGAGGTTTATGTCTTTCTTTCTTCAGTCAAAAAGAAATTAAGGTTTTTTGATGAAAACATGATCCCAGACAAGGAATAAGAGTCTTATCTAGAGAAACAATCGGCCATTTTCTAAAAGAAATAAAATTTATATACTTTTTAACCACAAATGCTCATCTGTGATGTGCCACACATTACGTAATCACATTGGAAAGGTCAAAATCGTCTGACATCATTGTTTTACCTTTTTTTGTAAAGGGCGTTTGACTTAGTCTTTGCACGTTCACTTTGTAAACACTTGCTCTGTACTTCCACCCATGTCATGCTTGACCTTTCCAACGTGATTACGTAATGTGTGGCACATTTCAAGCATTTGTGTTTAAAAAGTATATAATTTATATATTTTTTTTTGAAAATAAATGATCGTTTCGCTAGATAAGACCCTTATTCCTCGTCTGGGATCGTGTAGAGCTCTTTGAAGCTGCACTGAAACTGACATTTGGACCTTCAGCTTGTTAGTAACTGTTGAAGTCCACTATATGGAGAAAAATCCTGGAATGTTTTCCTCAAAAACTTTAATTTCTTTTAGACTGAAGAAAGAAAGACATAAACATCTTGGATGACATAGAGGTGAGTAAATTATCAGGAAATTTGAATTCTGAAGTGAACTAATCCATTAATGTTATTTTATAAATAAAACAATCATGTTTATCTTTTAAAAATATATATTGTATATTTTAAATTATATTTATATTTTTTAGATTAAATTATATATATATATATATATATATGTATATATTAACTTTAGTTAATGCATTATTCTACTTGAAATGTTAAATGCATTAATATATGAAGAAATTAACTTAATACATTCTGTAAAAGTATTATAATATTTTTTTTTATTAAATTTCCAATAGAATGCAATAAATACAATATCAGTCTAATATAATATTCAGGCATTTTAGTTTTAAAAAATGTTTTCTAAAAATACATAAATACTTCCTGAAGCAGTGTTTTGTGTATATAAGTCGTTATTTTGTTTTTTTGGCACACCAAAAATATTCTCAGGCTTTATAATATTACTATTGAACCACTGTACTCACATGAACCAATTTAAATATTTTTTAGTACTTTATGGATCTTGAAGAGGAAATGTCATGCTCCCTATGAAGGCCTCACTGAGCCATCGGATTTTACAAAAATATCTTAATTTGTGTTCCAAAGATGAACGTAGATCTTACGGGTGTAGAACGGAATGAGGGTGAGTAATAAATGACATTTTCATTTTTGGGTGAACTAACCCTTTAATATTGGCATGTTTAAAGTCTAGGTTCCCTTCTCTCATGCTTCTGTATTTCTTTATATATTCTAAGTCATTTAAACAATAAATAATTACACAAATCATACACTAACACTATTCTTTTTGCTGCCCATCAAGTGTTGGTTATTCCTTCAAGAAATGCAAATCTAGTTCAAAATATCCTCATGAGGAAATACATTAGACTGTGGTAAGAAATCCAATTAGCCCTCATCCCCTCTGGAGCTCATATCTAGGACGAATGACTCGCTTTTAAAACATATTTTAAACATATAATACCTTCAATATGAATGTATACAATTATAAACTATATTTCGTACGAAATATGTATAAATTTATCCCGTCTAAAAAAGTAAACAGATATTAGCTAATCTGTCAAACATGATCTGCTACCTGTATATAAACATCAGATAATGTTTGTGAGAAACATCAAACTATCTACATTAATATTCAATACTATTCACTTACAGGGCGTCTAATTTGCCAATAAAAATCGACCAAAAATTAAATAAAAATGAGATTTTCGATTAATGTTTGTTAGCATGTTATGTTAACATGCTAGTATACTAGCTAGTCGGTTACCGCAACACAACACGGCATTAATGATAAAATAAAGTATATGTATTAGAAATAAGATGTGTTTTATGATTATTAAAGCATTTATAATCAGGTAACACGATTGAATCTTACCGAAATCTGGTTTCTTTATCGTAGCTAATCGCTGAAAAACCACTTCAGATTCTACACTGGCTCTACAGCGCAAGCACGCGTACTGACCAATCACAGCGCAGAAGAGATGACTGACATGAGTATAGGCCAATGAGAGCTTCAAGCGATTGACAGAAGGCGTTCCAAATATGTTTTTTAACCTTTTGTTTTCAACATCCACCAGCTGCTCTCTCTCTCTTCATCAACAACAGATTAACGCAACAGTTTAAGCATTATTGTATTTGAGTATTTTTTTTATAATCTTCTTTGAGTTGTTAGAGGAACTTAATAATTTCATAAATACCAATTTGTAAGTTGATTGCTGAAAAAAATTTTCAGAGTAATTTCAGCATCACTGAGTTGGAACCAATTCATTTGATCTATTTCAATTCAAATAAACAGCTAGCATAGAATGTGTTAAATGTAACTTAAATAAATTTCATGAACCCTGCAAGAGATTTGTCACCGGCATTGTGTGTTAATTTTTATTATGGCTGATGTAGTGTTCACCTTCATCTAAACAACCAGCCCACAACCTAACCATGAGCACTACCCAATACACGGAAACCTACAATGGATTAAAAGAAAATCCAAAACCACATAGGGGACTTTTTTATTTCAGAAGACCACTGTGTATTTCTCAGAATGTGCATCCTAACCCTAACCCACAATCCAATCCATTAATATGAAGAGCTCCTATGAATGCATGCATTAAATGCACAAATATAGGTATATGCTTCTTTTTAATCTGTATAACAATATGGGCCATAAATAAAAACGGTTCACATTTACACATGCAGAAGTCACTCACAAAAAGCATCATGTTTGTCCTAATAAGTGATACTCACACAACACTCATTTCAGTCACTCACACCACACACACACACACACACACACACATGCACGCACACACGCACACACACACCACATTTGCACTCTCACACACTGGTCTTATCCTGAGCTGTCTTTTATTTAGTAACAAGAAGAGTTTACAATCTGTTCTCTGAAATACAGTGGTGTGAAAAAGTGCTTGACCCCTTCCTGATTTTCTATTTTTATGCATGTTTGTCACACTTTAATGTTTCAGATCATCAAACAAATTTAAATATGAATCAAAGATAACACAAGTAAACACAACATGCAGTTTTTAAATTAAGGTTTTTATTATGAAGGGAAAACAAAATCCAAACCTACATGGTCCTGTGTGAAAAGGTGCTTGCCCCCTAAACTTAATTACTGGTTGGGTCACCCTTAGCAGAAACATGCAATCAAGCGTTTGTGATAACTTGCAATGAGTCTCTTACAGCGCTGTGGAGGAATTTTGGCCCACTCATCTTTGCAGAATTGTTGTAATTCAGCCACACTGGAGGGTTTTCGAGCATGAAGGTCATGCCACAGCATCTCAATAGGATTGAGGTCAAGACTTTGACTAAGCCACTCCAAAGTCTTCATTTTGTTTTTCTTCAGCCATTCAGAGGTGGACTTGCTGGTGTGTTTTGGATCATTGTCCTGCTGCAGAACCCAAGTTTGCTTCAGCTTGAGGTCACGAACAGATGGCCGGACATTGTCCTTCAGGATTTTTTGGTAGACAGCAGAATTCATAGTTCCATTTATCACAGCAAGTCTTCCAGGTCCTGAGGCAGAAAAACAGCCCCATAACATCACTCTACCTCCACCCATATTTTACTGTTGGTATGATTTTTTTTTCTGAAATGCTGTGTTACTTTTATGCCAGATGTAATGGGACACACACCTTCCTAAAAGTTCAACTTTTGTCTCGTCAGTCCACAGAGTATTTTCCCAAAAGTCTTGGGGATCATCAAGATGTTTTCTGGCAAAACTGAGATGAGCCTTTATGTTCTTTTTTGCTCAGCAGCGGTTTTCATCTTGGAACTCTGCCATGCAGCCCATTTTTGCCATAATATGACCAATCACATGTGAAGTGAATATCACTAATCATCTGCTGACAAAGCCATTTATTAAAGGGATAGTTCACACAAAAATGAAAATAGTGGAAATGTAACATTTTGTAAAAAAAAAAAATAAACAAATAAATGAATAAATAAATAAAAATTGCTAACTAATTTCAGCATAACTGAGTTATGGCCCTGAAAATTGAATCTTATCTATTTCAAATAAAATGAATTGCTACTATACTAAATATAACTTAACATGGACATTTAATACCTTTCACCCACATTAGTTTCACTTAGTTTCAATTTAGTATAAACCATCATGAAGTCTCTCACGCCCTAACCACACGCTGCACTCTTCAGCACAATGGTAACCACAAATCTAACACAACTACTCAAGATGTCAAACATAACAGCTCTAAACAATAACAAGTGTTTCTTTTTACTAAAAAACACATAAAAACATAAATGAACAATTTCGACATGTATTCTCCTTGTCCAGTCCTATGCTACATTATTAACTGCTCATTTCTTGTTTTGGAAGAGAAAATAGCATTAACTACAAAAATAGACACACATGTAAATTATGGACATTATTAAGTGTCCACATATCAACCAGATAGAAATCAGAAATGTCTATTAACCAGAAGAATCTATTAATGTCAGAACACCCCTATAGAAACCAGCTAGAACAGCATTGCAACCTTTTGTCTTAAGAAGTTTTGTCTTTTTTTGTTTTACTTTCTTTTAAAATCATTTACTTAGATCACTGTAATCCATTATTACAGTTTTTTTCGATTGCTAAACGACAGTGGGCACAACTGGAGTCACATGTGCAAAACTCTAACTACAGTCTGCACAGCAGCAGTTCATGTGGACCAAACTCTAGTTTGTTTTTCATTGCTTGAACACAGTTTTCAAAACTCTACACACTTATCCCATGACTTTAACCACAACCTGCACAACAGTGTGGATTTACAGCACTTTGTTCAAATGCTAACACACTGCTGTCAAAACTGTGAACCACACATTCAAAACAGAATAGATTTCAGCCTTGTGCCTTTCAAACACTGCTGATTTTCAATTTCAGCTGAAAGCCTAAGCAGGTGTCTTGTTTTTTTTTTAGACTTGTTAGTGAACACACACACACATATAGGCTATATATAGTTTCTACCTTTTTTTTTTTTTTTTTTTCTCATTACTGTAATTCCGTAATACTACAGACTATTGAGCAATTTTCATTTACCTTAAAGAATTGTTGTTCTAAAAATTAAATAAATCATGTGAAAGAATGTCACTCTTTTCTTTGAAGAAAATATTACTTTGTATGAAGTCACTGAAATTGTTCAAACTATAAAGATGAAAAGTTTGTATTTTCTGTGTTGGTGTGTTTGATGCTAGTGTTTACTCTCAGTGTGTCTGAGTGACAGTGTGTGTTATCTCAGTGAGGGTTGTGCAGTGGTTTGGCTGCACTGAGCCTGTTTTGAGCCATGTGTTAACTGTTTAGCTCAGGTGACTGTTGGTAGTGCAGACTGTAGTTAGAGTTTTGCACATGTAGCTCCAGTTGTGCTCACTGTCGTTTAGCAATCGAAAAAATGTAAAAACTGATAATTATTTGGAGGAGAAAACATTTACTGTGTGTGTCTGAATGTGTCAAGTGTGTGTAGGACTTCACAAAGTTTCCTCGTTAAACCCACCCCTTTCTGAACAGACATAAAAGCAACAGAAACATTGTGATTTCATTCTCTTCCTGACACAAGATGGATCTGATCTGTCGTTCTGTCGTTTTCTTTTTTTTTCACTGGAGGTACAAAAACAGCAAGTATTGAATGTATTATTTGGTACACAGAGATCACTGAATGTCTCTCTCTGTCTTTTAGGATATTCTCTGAAGTGTTACACGTGCGAGCCTGATTCAGTTGGTTACTGTGACGCAAAAGTGAAGACATGTCCAGATGGATTTTCTAAATGTGGAAACACTATAATGGAAAAATCAGTTGGTAAGTTCGGTGTGATGTGGAAATTTACTGTCGTAGTTTACTGAAAGTGATAATATGAAGTAGAAATATGTTAATCTCATCACATAATTGCAATTATTTGTCTCTTACAAGAGGAACATGATTTCTGGAATTGTTTCTTGAGCCTATTTTGGAAGTTTGTCCTTTTTGCAGGTTCTGCTAAGATCACAGCTAAAGGGTGTATATCTAAATGTGATCCAGGGACCCAAAAGCAGACAGAATTAGGGACAGTGTCTCTCCACTGCTGTGATACTGATCTCTGCAACGCAGCAGGTATTGTTCTTTATTTGACCGTGTGCTAATTTACATTTACATGTATTCATCTAACAGTTGCCTTTTTCCATCACCACTATTATAATAATTCAAACACAAATGATTGTTCATAAGGAGCACATATTTCAAGTCTAGTCAAGAATAGTGTAAAGCTTGAACAACATGAAAATAAGTTTTTGAATCAGTCAAGTTCTTTCTGAGAGTTTTTTTTTATTATTATTTTAGAAAACTGTGAAAAAACTTATCAACAATGAACATGCCATTTTAATTAATAGTAGTAGTAGCAGTAGTAGTATAATACTATTTTCTTCGTCATCTTGATTAGATGGAGTGTTTAAGGGAAGCTTCCTCCTGCTCTTCTCTCCTCTGCTCTTCTACTTCCTGTTTCAGTGAGTCCAGATTCAAGACTTCAGATTCTACAGTGAAGATCAGCGAATATGAGACACATTCTGATGCATTACTATAGTTCACTGAATAAAGCTTTTGTTGCTCTGCTGTTCTTTGTATCATGATTTGAGAAACTCAAAATATGCATTTTAATAAACAAAATTAAAAAAATACTGCATCATCATTATAAGCAGATTGTCTTTATAGCCAAATAATTCTTCATACAAGAATCAAAACACAAACATTTCTTTCATACACAGAAATGAGATACTTTAGATGAGTAAGAGTATGTGAGATGTGTGTTTTCATTTGGAAACGTGTATCTACAAATCATGAAAATGTGTTTTTTGGTGAACCAATCAAAGCTTTAATGTTTAGAAACAATATGACTATAATCCACAACTGCTCACATGTACATTTAAGACATTAAGCCTTTAAAAAGATACTTGTCCAGAGAGAAACAAGATTAACATATTTATTTTCTTATTAAATATTTTCTTACTGATAAATAACACATGCTTGTTGTGAGTTGTGACAAACATTCAGAGAGCGACATCATCTCTAATGCCTCCTTGAGCCCAATCGAATCAAAATAACTTGAAATAATGATCTGAGAGAGCTGGTTTTTAGCTCAGTAAAATTAAAGTTGCAACTTTGTGCCTGAGATCATCATAACAGTACTGAGGATCTGATGAGTAATGATCCAATATTATATACTGATATTAATAAAAATAATATCAAGACAAAATCTGAAGAAATGGAAAAACCCAACTTTACATATTTGTTACATTATATATCAGTCTTTGTTAAAGGTGCAGTAAGTAGTATTGTACACATTCTGTTCCTGACACACGATGGATCTGCGAGTCTCTGTCGTTCTTCTTTTCATTTTTCTCACTGGAGGTACAAAAAACAGCAAGTAACCAGGTAACAGAATTTTGTTATAAGAACGTTCTCTAAATATTCAGTGTTCTGGGAATGTAAAAAACGTCCAGTTTTCTTGACGTTCCAGGAACGATTTTATAACCCACACAGCAAAAGGACTCCGTATCGGATCCACCACGGAGGTATCGTGCAGAGGTGGAAAGTCCAGGGCTCAGAAAGTAAAAGTCCTGACATATTTTTTTTCCACCCACTGAAGCAGTGTTAAAGTTAATGAGATAATTAAGTGATTAATTGAGTGATGATTGAGCATTATTGAAGACACCTGATGATAACAAGCATAATCACCAAAGGAGAAAATCACAATTTTTAAGACACCATCACAGAGGTCAGGGTTTGTTTTAGTTGAGCTCTTGACCCTTGACTTTTTAACATTAGATTTTACTTGGGCAGTTTTAACTGCATTAAAACCAACCAGACAAGCAAAGTTAAAACATGATCAGGTGGTGTTGGTTATGTTTTCACATAATCATTATTTGATCTGAATCACTGAACTCATCTAGAGCCCAATCTCTGAGTTAGATTTACATTATTGATTACAGCAGCACTGTGATTCTACAGCACAAGATCCAGTTTGTTTTTTTTGTTTTTTTTCAAAATAATTCAAAGGTTTCATCAAAAGTTCTTAGGGAAAAAAGCCCTCATTTAGACACACAGAGATCAAGAATCATCCTGTGAATCTCAACAGTGGTGGCCATCATAAAGCATGTTGCAGTGCATTCTGGGTGCCACCAATCAAAACTCATCCACGGCTCCCATCATGCATTGCTGCATGAATAAATTATGAGCTTAATTGTTTTAGTAATTTTCTTTATTCTCACTATTTTGTTTTTTGCTGTTTTTATGGGACTTTTTAGTAGCTTGTTTTCTAATGTTCAGAGTTGATCTGTTGATCAGAATATGTTGCTTGTCACCGTCGTTGAGATTCACAGGCTGATACTTGATGTCTGTGTGTGCCTGAAAGAAATTTTCTTTGTTTTATTCAGAACAACTTTTGTGAAACCCTTTGGATTATACTGATAAAGCTGATTTTGTGCTGTAATCAATAATGTAAATCTAACTCAGAGATTGGGCTCTAAATGAGTTCAGTGATTCAGATCAAATAATGATTATGTGAAAACATAACCAACGTTACCTGACCAGCTTTTCACTTTGCTTGTTTGGCTGTTATAATTCAGTTAAAACTGCCCAAACAAATTCATATATTAAAAAGTCAAGGGTCAAGAGCTCAACTAAAGCAAACCATGACCTCTGTGATGGTGTCTTAAAAATTGTGATTTTCTCCTTTGGTGATTCTGCTTGTTATCATCAGGTGTCTTCAATAATGGTCAATCATCACTCAATTAATCACTTATTTATCTCATTAATGCTTCAGTGGGTGGAAAAAAAAAAATGGCAGGACTTTTACTTTCTGAGCCCTGGACTTTCCACCTTTGCCACGAACGGACCCGTATCGGAGTCCACTTGCTCGCAGTGACGGATCCGCAACGAAGGTGGATCACGGACCCGCCTTGGCTCCGCGCTGCATCCGCTCCGCATCCGCGATTAAAACCTTCCCTCCGCGGCGGGTCCGTTTGGGACCCGCAAATTGATACAACCGTTACAGTAAAGGCGCGTGCGCGTCCGCGGATCCGACATGGGTCCGCTCAGGATCCGCTGATTGACAGTAGAATTTATGGTGCCGCCCGGATGCGGATCTGATCCTTTGGGCGGCGTCAAAACGGATGTGACAGTCACGCGGGTTTGGCGACTCGAATGCGGATCCGCCTAGGAGTCCCTTGCTGTGTGGGAAGGTATAACGTTCCTCAAACGTTCTTTCAACTTAATTTTGATCTAAAATTCAACATTCTTGGAACATTGATTTGTAACATTCCAAGAACATGAAAATGTCCAGTTTCCTCAATGTTAGTAGAATGTTATTTAAAGGTTAGTATGATGTTCCTGAAACATTCTTTTAATCATTCAAACACCTGCTGTGAACAAACACTGAAAGAAAGAGAAATAAAATCACAAACTAACTTTCTTCAGCCACAGCCTTAGATGAACTGAAGATAAAAGACATTAAATCTCTGAAGATCTGATTAAACATCTCCACAAACAGCATTACCAGCTTCACTTATTACTAACCAGATTGACTTTATTTCTGTCACACGTCTACAGAAGCTCTTACTGAGAATTAACAGAAGTTTAGATGTTTTGTTTGAAGTCACCATCATGGAGGTTTGTGGTTGTTTTAGTTGAGCGCTTGACCCCTGATGATTGTAAAGTTGCTTCCTTGTCAGCAGTCGCAGATGTGTTCAGAAAACATTTCTGCACTGATAAAGAAGTTCAACATATCTGTTCTAAAAACAGACAAATTACTTTATGAAGAAAATTAGTTTGTGTTCTTATTTCTCTTTCTTTCAGTGTTTGTTCACAGCAGGTGTTTGAATGATTGAAAGAATGTTTCAGGAACATTATACTAACCTTTAAATAACATTCTTCTAACATTAAGGAAACTGGACATTTTCTGTTCTTGGAATGTTACAAATCAACGTTCCTACAATATTGAATTTTAGATCAAAATTAAGTTGAAAGAACGTTAGAGGAACATTATAGCTTATAAAAACGTTCCTGGAACATCAAGAAAACTGGACGTTTTTTACGTTCCCAGAACACTGAATTTTTAGAGAACGTTCTTATAACAAAATTCTGTTAGCTGGGTATTGAATGTATTATTTGGTACACAGAGATCACTGAATGTCTCTCTCTGTTTTTAAGGATATTCTCTCAGGTGTTACTCATGTTCATCTGCTTCGACGGGTTCCTGTGAAGCAACAGTGGAGACCAGTTGGATATTCTGAATGTGAAAGCAGTTTATTTGAACAAACAGTTGGTAAGTCCAGTGTGAAGTGGAAATCTGCTGTAATAATTTACTGAAAGTGAAAGTACCGCTGGAGAGAATGTATACTTGTTGATGTGTTCACATAACTGCAAATCTTGGAATTGTTTTATTATCTTATTATATGGTTGTTTATGTCTTTTTTATGTCTTGTTCCACTAAGGTGTTCTTCAAAACAAAATGGTGTGCAGATCAATGTGAACCATGGACCAAACAGATAGCATTTGGAGGGACAGTTTCAACCCGCTGCTGTGACACTGACCTTTGCAATGCAGCAGGTATTGTTCTTTATTTGACTGTGTGCAGTTTGATTTGACCTACAGTAACTTAAAACGAGGAAATGATTTATACAAGTCAGTCAATAATTCACACAAACAATTATAATACACAAGTGATGGTTCATAAGATGCACAATATCAAGAGTAGTCAAAAACAGTGTAAAGTTTGAACAGCATGAAAAGTATATGAATTAGTCAGGTGCTTTCTGAGAGTTTTTACTGTTTTTAAAAAATTGTGATGAAATTGATCAACAATAAACATGCCATTTTAATAACTATTATTATTAGTAGTATTAATCAATAATAATTTCTTCATCATCTTGATTAGATGGAGTGTTTAAGGGAAGCTTCCTCCTGCTCTTCTCTCCTCTGCTCTTCTACTTCCTGTTTCAGTGAGTCCAGATTCAAGACTTCAGATTCTACAGTGAAGATCAGCGAATATGAGACACATTCTGATGCATTACTATAGTTCACTGAATAAAGCTTTTGTTGCTCTGCTGTTCTTTGTATCATGAATTGAGGAACTCAAAATATGCATTTTAATAAACAAAAATGAAACAAATATACTGCATCACCATTATAAGCAGATTGTCTTTACAGCTAAATAATTATTCATAAGAGAATCCAAACACAAACATTTCTTTCATACACAGAAAAACAGATACTTTAAGATGAGTAAGAGTATGTGAGATGTGTTTTTCATTTGGAAACGTGTATCTACAAATCATGAAAATGTGTTTTTGGGTGAACCAATCAAAGCTTTATAATGTTTAGAAACAATATGACTATAATTCACAACTGCTCACATGTACATTTAAGACATTAAACCTTTAAAAAGACATTTGTCCAGAGAGAATTACAAGATTAACATATTTATTTTCTTACTCAGTGACACTTACACAACCACAGACACACACGTTTGTTTTTGTGAAATGTGGGGACATTCCATAGGCGTAATGGTTTTTAAACCGTACAAACCGTTTTCTATCCCCCTACACTACCCCTACCCCTAAACTACCCACAGGAAACTGTGCACACTTTTACTTTCTCACAAAAACTCATTCTGTATGATTTATAAGCCTTTTGAAAAACTGGGGACATGGGAATGTCCTCATAAATCACCCTTCCTTGTAATACCTATGTCATACCCATGTCATTATACACATTTGTGTCCTGATATTTCACAAAAACATGCCCACCTTCGTTACACACACGCACACACGCACACACACACACACACACACACACCACATCTCACATTCCCATATAGACCAAACCTGACATGACATAAATGTCTCCTGAGAAATCACACATGCTTGTGAGGTGTGACAACACTGTTAGACACTGTTTCAGAGAGCAACATTATCTCTAATGTATGGAGTCAAATTAATGCCTTAAAGTTTTGCACAAAAATAAAGTTTTGCAAAACAAAAAAAAAAAGAATTGAACAATAAAAAAATGTTTTGCAAACAAAAATAAAGAATTCCAAAGGAAAAGTAAAGTATTGAGCGGAAAAAATAAGTTTTGCAAACAAAAATAATAAATTGCAAAATAAAATAACGTAGTGCAAAAATAAAAAATATAATCAATTACAAAAATCAATGACAGCTGTAATCCTATTTATCTTTGCCACATATTTTTTCATCTCAAACCTACTAAATCATTGCAACGCTCATTTTATTCTGCGTTTCAGTCAAGAGTGCGCTCGCGATACCGGTTTTCTTTTGCGCTGCACTTTTCTGTGCGGATCTCTTTATGGCACTGGTTTGACGTGGGGGGGAGTCAGAAACGGGGCACACCCCCGCGAATCACGTCATCGGCAGGAGACGCAGATCGCAAAAACCCAGAAATAAGTTTTATTATAAGCTGTCGACCCCAAAAAACGAATGTTTAAGGACACAAAAATTGATACAGGCAGTGAGACAGAGTGCAACGGGTCATATTACTATAAGAAATGCGTTGGAGGGGGTCGTAAACGGCGACAACATGCTAAACAAACCAACAAAAACAAACCGTTCATTATTTTTAACCATGTCAAAGAATTATTTCACCAGTCGCCGATTACGTTCCCCTCCAATGCATTTCTTATAGTAATATGACCCGTTGCGCTCTGTTTCACTGCCTGTATCCCTTTTGTGTCCTAAACATTTGTTTTTTGGGGTCGACAGCTTATAAACTTATTTCTGGTTTTTTTTAGCTTGTTAGTTGTACACCTTGTCACACAGCAGCTTTAGGCATTGTTCGTTTTTTGTAATAAGTCAGAAAAGACAAGAAGGCAGCCTCACGCAATACAAACTCAATGGAGACAGTTGGATGTTTTCCCCGGTCGGCGTGGTTTTTAGATTATAATAAATGCGCTCTGTCTCTATGCTTGATCTGTTCTGTTGCGATCTGCGTCTCCTGCCGATGATGTGTTTCGCGGGGACATGCCCCCGTTTCTTGACTCCACCCCCACGTCAAACCAGTGCCATAAAGAGAACCGTGCAGAAAGTGCAGCGCAAAGGAAAACCGGTGTCGAGAGCGCACACTTGACTGAAAACGCAGAATAAAATGAGTGTTGCAAATGATTAGTAGGTTTGAGCATGAAAAATATGGGCAAAGATAAAACAGGATTACAGCTGTCATTGATTTTGTAATTGATTATATTTTTTATTTTGCACTGTTATTTTATTTTGCAATTTATTATTTTTGTTTGCAAAACATTTTTTTTTATTGCTCAATTCATTTTTTTTTTTGTTTTGTTTTGCAAAACTTTATTTTTGTGCAAAACTTTAAGGCATTACAGTTTTTTACAGACGCTAGGACACATTTCTCAATACTTAGGTCACTTTTGCAAAACTCTTCACACAGTTCTCCTAACCAACTTTCATCTGGCAAAGCAGTTCATTTCACATTCAAAATGCACTACAACTACCAAACACTGTATTCAGGTCTCAAATCAACTTATTCTTTCAGAACACTAGCAAAGGTTGACAGCCGATAAACACACTTGTCACCCACAAAACAATGACCTAAAAAACACTAACAACATGTAGCATTATACAATGTTTCTTGTGTAAAACAAGGACACATCTCTGTTATAATTCACGGCAATATATATGTTACTGGAATGAATCAGACATGATGCAGAATTCATCAATATTTTATGCGTTTATTTATTTTTATAATTTTTTATATTCCAAAATACAAAATTGTATACACACCATCCACTGATACAGATACAATTCAATTGTTTTTATAGCATTAATTTAAGATTTAAAATATATTTCATTAAAATATACTATAGGAATATAGCAAATTGCTGTCTTATTCAGTTTTGTATTATGTATTGTTTTGAACATAAGTTAACAGTTTTGAAAACAGTATGTAAGCATGTGCAAATTGGCCTGTATGTACAAAGAGTTTTGGCAGTTGTTGTGTCTGAGTGAGAAAAGAATTCATGAAATTTGAGAGATGTAGTCATTGAATGCATTTTGTGCCAAAGCAATGATATTGATCCTCAGTTTAGCCCACATAGACTTCTGTGTGCTCACTGTGTGAAGAGTTTTGCAAAAGTGACCTAAGTATTGAGAAATGTGTCCTAGCGTCTGTAAAAAAACTGTAATTTGACTCCATACTAATGCCTCCTTGAGCCCAATTGAATCAAAATGATTTGAAATAATGATCTGAGAGAGCTGTTTTTAGCTCAGTAAAATTAAATTTGCAACTTTGTGCCTGAGATCATCATAACAGTAGGATCTGATGAGTAATGATCCATACAGTTTTTTCATTGCTAACAAGCATCGTTCAATACTGAAACACATTTTCAAAACTCTTCACACAGTCAGCAAAACAAAAGTCAATTTTAGACCAAATGTGAACCATTTTTCATTGCTTTCAGACAAAATGCATTCAGTGACCACACTTTTCAAAATTCAGGAACACTTTTCCATTCGTACTCCACAACATGCAAAATACTATGTATTTTCAGCACATTTTTCTAATGCTAACACACTGCATTCAAAATGATTAAAAACACATTCAAAACAGAATGATGGCAAATTCCAAGCATTTATGCAGTAATTATTTTAAAATATTCTCAATTTTATAGCCAAAATAAAAAATTCACTCCAATGCAAGGAGAGAGAGCAGACTAGAACCATCACTGTAATTTACTATAATGAACAATTACACATGTGTTACATTACAGTTTTTTACAGACGCTAGGACACATTTCTCAATACTTAGGTCACTTTTGCAAAACTCTTCACACAGTGAGCACAACAGAAGTCTATGTGGGCTAAACTGAGGATCGTTATCATGCTTTGGCACAAAATGCATTCAATGACTACATCTCTCAAATTCATGAAATTCTTTTCTCACTCAGGACCACAACAACTGCCAAAACTCTTGTACATACAGGCCAATTTGCTCATGCTTACATACTGTTTTCAAAACTGTAAAAATTATGTTCAAACAATAACATAATACAAAACTGAATAAGGACAGCAATTTGTACATTCCTACAGTAATATTTAATAAAATATATTTAAATCTTAAAATTAAATGCTATAAAAACATTGAATTGTATCTGTATCAGTGGATGGTGTGTATACAAATTCTTGTTTTTGGAATTATAAAAATTAAAAAATAAATAAACGACATCAAATATTGACAAATTCTGCATCATGTCTGATTCATTCAGTAACATATATGCAGTGAATTATAAACAGAAATGTGTCCTTGTTTTACACAAGAAAACAGTATAATGCTACATGTTGTTAGTGTTTTTTAGGTCATTGTTTTGTGGTGACAAAGTGTTTTGTCGGCTGTCAACCTTTGCTAGTGTTCTGAAAGAATGAGTGATTTGAGACCTGAAGAAGTGTTTGGTAGTTGTAGTGCATTGAATGTGAAATGAACTGCTTTGCCAAAATGAAAGTTGGTATGAGAACTGGTGAAGAGTTTGCAAAAGTGACTAAGTATTGAGAAATGTGTCCTAGCGTCTGTAAAAAACTGTAATGTGTAGAATGTATTTATTATTCTTTTTTTATCATTGCAGCCCTGGAGTTTTTCCCTCTTTTTTCACCTTTTGGTTATAATTTTCAAGTACTATATTCATATAAAAAATTAAATTTTGATTAATTTCTGATTCATTGTGTTACAAAGTTTCAATAAAGTGAAATTGTGTTACAGTATTTATATGAAGAACTGATTTATGTGGAAAATCATTGAAACTTTAAAAAGAAAAGTTCATCATAATGCTTCCTGTTGTTAGTGTGTTTTAGGTCAGTGTGTTGTGAATGAATGTGTGTTTGCCAGTGTTATGTTGGTCTGAGTGAGTTTTGTAGGTGAGATTAACTGTTTGGCCAACATTCATGCTGGTAATGCAGACTGTGTGAAGAGTTTTGAAAATGTGGTTTCGGTATTGAACAATGCTTGTTAGCAGCTGAAAAATATGTAATATATTATAACTGTAATATATTATATATTTAAATTAATAAAAATATATATCAAGACAAAAATCTGAAGAATTGGAAAAACCCGACTTTACATATTTGGTACATTATATATCAGTCTTTTTTAAAGGTGCAGTAAGTAGTATTTGAACTACGCTGTTGGACATTGTTGATAATGGAAATCAACCCAAACAAACCCACCCCTCTCTTCATTGCTCCGCCTCCAAAACTCACACTCCAATAACCACCCTGCTCTGAGTCGGTCTCGAACCCAAGTCAGTTGGCAGGCGAGGCGATGACACTAAACCTCACTCTCTAGCAGTCATCAGTGTGCAGTAGTTTAACTGCACAACTCTCACTATCTGGCCACTGTTACACACGCAACGCAATGCCTGTTTATCACAGCTGACGCGCAACAAAAAGATCCACGAAAAATAAAGCGCAGATGATGAACGAAGACAAAGGAACCACAAAAAATGAACATGCATACACAAGAGTAAATACTGCGTTCGTTGTTAGTCGCAAACAGCACAGCAGCTCCAGACAGTCAAAACCCAGTGTACTCACATGATAAGTGGGATCAAAGCAGTTTTCAGGCCTTTTCTCTTAACTCTCTCCAGCTCTGGAAAGCTTTTCCAATATAAACAGGGTCCTAAAGCGCTTGCCCAGTCATAAACCTTCATTCCAGTGATATTCTTTTGTATTGTGTCCCATCAGTTTTTTTTCTTTCTTTCAAATCTCCCTCTTGTTCGTTCTCTCTCCTCGACCATCACACGCCCCCTGATGCTGATTGGTTACACGTTGTTGTGGTTCGGCCGACTAACTTTAAAACAGTGTTTTTGAAATATCACCGAGTCCCCCTTCAACAATAGTTAAAATTAGAGATGCACTGATGTATCAGTCGATTTTTACCAGATAAAATGTTTCATATTTTTCTAGTAGTGGGTGCAGGACACTACAAAATAAAGTAAACTGTGACATATTAAACCCAAAAATTCTTCATACAGTCGACTACTATTAAAATTAATACAAAAATTTGGGACCAAAAGTTATTCAGAGACTTTGACCTGACAGTGTTTTATTTTTCTTTAATTGCTAATGTGACCTTTTGACACCACAGACTGAACAAAATTAAGCATTGCTTAGTAAACTAGAGCGAATAAACTGTGAAATGTGTGAAATGCTAAAGGAGTCTGAATACATTTTGGTTTGACTGTATATATATATATTTATATATATATATATATATATATGGTGGGGTAACGATACATGTAACGACGTACGTATTTAAAATACAAAATTTGAGTAAATGTATTTCGTTACAGTTACATTTTAAATAGTGGTAATCAAATTACAGTTACATTCAAAAAGTATTTTAGATTACCAAAGTGATTACTTTTAATTTGAATGTATTTTCATTTAATAGGCTATTAACGTAAGCTGTTTGATGATTTGTAACCAACGAGCCAATAGAGTGCCCCAGGATGACGCGTTTTGTAGGCCAACCCGGAAGTTAGCGGCACGGGTTCCCTCGATGAAAGCCTATTCATTTTTCCCATAGACTTTTGGAAAATCGCAGAAAATAAGCTCTGTGTTTAACAAAGGATTATGACACTTCCACGTTTGTCTATCAAGATAATCTTTACAAGTTAACACAACATTATAGATTTTGAAGCCTAAATAAAGTCGTCAGATATAAAAGGCTAACAGTAGGCTATAAACGGACTAGAGCACACCATGGTCGCGGAATCAACGTCGTCACCACCAAGCGTCTCAAAACTTATTTAGAAACAACTCTATTTAAAACATGCTCACTGATTATGATCTGCGCTGTGTATGAATACTTATCACTGTTCATGAGAAATGCTGTCCAAATGTCCTGTTTGTCATGATGACGTCTAAAGTCCCCGCAAAGGAAGTAGTCCCTTTTAGCAATTGTTAGCAACCGCGATTTTAAGACACAGTAAAAGTTAAAAAATCACAAGTGGGTATAACTGGTTGTTTTATGTCATAGATCAAAACGTGAAAGTATTTAGAGCTTTGTTAAGCACAGACCTTATTTCAGGCGATTTAGCAAAAACCCATCAAAAAAACCATAGACTTTCGGCGTTGGAACCGGAAGTCTAAAATGCTAACTCGCTTCGGGTTTGCCTACAAAAACGCGTCATCCCTGGGGCACTCATAGACATCATATAGGTAGACGCCCTATTGGCCTGGGCGCTGAGATTTGCGGCCGCCATAGACCGGGTCGTACTCCTAAGTTGCGTCCCAATTCGCCTACTTATGCTACGTCCTAAAAGCATTTACTGTTTTTGTAAAGAAAAAGTACATACTTTGAGTGTGTAGCAGAAGAGTACACAAGCTTTGGGACATATACCTCGTCATACTGCGTCTTAAACGGACGTTCTGTCGCTTATTTACGCAACCTGTAACTGTTTAAACCTGTCAATCATGTCACAGTAAATCCTGCACATGAATTAAATTTATTTCCTACCGTTTCGGAGAGAAATGTAGTCGCACGTTGATCTGCCAGTCATGGGTCTTTTATGCAGAGAACTCTCCTCATCTTTGCATAATGATGCATTTAAAAGTTAATGACCAAACGCATCGTTATAAAAGTTCACAATGTTGCAGATGAAATATAATGTGGATAACATTTAATAAATATCTTTCGTCAGGTTATATTGATTTATTATTATTCAAGCCCCTTTATCTTAACCGCTCTGCTTAACCGTCGGACCTCGCAAGTGTTTCCACATAACTTACTATTCAGGGCAGCGTTTCCCAAAAGCATCGTAAGCTTAAGTTGATCGTAGCTCCACTGAAACCAATGGAGCTACGATCAAATAGGCTTACGATGCTTTTGGGAAACGCTGCCCAGATCAGAAAGAAGTTTGAAAGCACTTGTTAGAAAGCGCTCAATGCACGAAACTTACTTTTAGCGTTAGGTAACGTTAAGTGCCTATTACCAACACAATCCAATCTGAATTTAATACATACATTGTTCGACCGGACATAATAACTGTTATTTGTGTTTGTGCATGTGATAACAGGAAGCAATGTATCAGGCCCGTCGCCAAGGGGGGGGGCATTAGGGGGCAGTGCCCCCCCAGATGACACAACGTGCCCCCCTAATCATATAGTCATCCAGCAAACTTCCGATTGAGAGCAAAAACCTTATCTGTGGATCTGGCCATTTACATATTCCATAATAAAATGTCTTCAGCAGCATTTAGCTCATAGGAAAACTATCTCTACAACGGTAACTTTAAATAACACATTATATTCAGAAATATGAAATAGAAATTAGGCGGAGTGTGTGTAAGGCCGTTGGACTTGAGACTATTTTCTCACTCAAACCACTGCCTACCTGCTGCTGCTGCTGCTTCTGATTGCTTTTAGAGGGAAAAACTGCACATAATTCTGGTCTAGGATCAGTTAATATTAGCATATTGGCGAAACATGGCAAACGATTCAGCGCGTATCTGTGTTTGCGCTCTGAAGAACGACAATGCTTTACAACATGTGCATGCAGCGTAGCATTGTAGCTAATCACGAAAAATCTGTTGATTTCTGGAACGAATTAATGAGGGAATATTTGCCAGCGTCTACAACTCAAAATCCACTCACCGCTCAAAACCAGTTTTTTTCAGTGCTAACTTAAACACCTCTGACTGGTCATTGCGTTCCAGAAATCAACAGATTGTTACATAACAATTATGTAAATTATGTAATTATGCAGTCAGTTTAATTTATTGTTACAGAACTTCTTGAGATCGCAATGAACTAAGATGAGCGAGATTTTTTAGTGATTATAAAGGGAGCGCATTTTGCGCACTCTCTGCCAAATCCCGCGTGCGTAATCTGTTCAAATTAACAGTGGTTTGTGAACGTAAACACTTTATTAACAAATAATATGCTAATTTATCAGCCGTGTTTATGTTGGGATATGTAGGTTGTGCTGTGACAAGTAAGTTAAAGCTATTTCGAGGAAATCTGTTTAAATGTGTTTTTAAATGGGAATCGCATCTCCTCACACTGGAGTTCGTTCACCCTCCGCCTATGATCATACAAATTCATATATAACGCATTATTACACAAAACGGACCTCGAAACATATTTAGGCCGTATTTATTAATGACTATCACTCGGAGACCCGTCGCCTTCAACTATTTTAATGGTGAGTAGACTACATTCAAAAGTCTTTGTTACACTTAAATATATGCCTATTTATTGCTATTTTGGTATATATCGTTTTTATTGTGTTGTTCAAGCTATTGAAAAGCTTTTGTGCCTCGTGTTTACAAAGTATAGGCTATTGCCATAATGCAAAGGGGGTTTAGTTTTTGGTGTAGTTTGATCTAATTAGGATCGACTATATTGTGTTTTTGTGGTAATATAGAACTTTATTTCATTATAGAAGTCTATTCATTAATAATAAATACGGGACATTATTATTTTGGCGAACGTCTGTTTCTCAGATTATAAAAATGTGTGCCCCCCTATGGAAACCGAATGCCCCCCCCATTCTATATGTTCTGGCGACGGCCCTGCAATGTGGTATACACACGGCAAAGCGCAAATCGAGTTACCCCTCCCACCTCTGTATTACTGAGATATCTTATTTTACTGAAACTATCTGTTTCTGCTTCTTTATCATATTTATAGTGTGTGATTTATAAATTACCTTATATCCTACATCACATATTTTGATTTTGGACGTCTGGTAACTTTATATCTTATAACTGTTAAGCCTACTATGAATATTAAAATACGCTGAACAATGTGTCCTATATCATAGCTACATGAATGACCTTTGCAGCAAAAAAACCTGCGTCAAAATCAGTTAGGTATTCAGTGAGATATGATTAATTAAATGCGCTGACAGCTCATTGCACCCTTCAAACAAGTTACCATGAGTGGAGCTGGCGACCGATCCAAGATGGCGGCTCCACGGCTCGTCCGTGCCAATAGGCAGTAGCGTTCGATAGGACGTCTACCTATATGATGTCTATGGGGGCACTCTATTGTTGATGATTCTCCGACTCTGCCTGTTTAAAAAAAAACAAAAACGTGCGCAGCCTGTTCAGATATCAGCAACCTGCAGAGTGCAGACATGAGATCGCACGCAAAAAATGGACCGGAATACAGGGCATAACGCATTTCTCTAGTGGAATTCAAAGACAGTTTTACTTATAAACATGAAAAAGGACGTACAGTAACATCACAGTGCAGTGCAAGCTATGTCTGCAACAGTGAACTCGCGTACTCGAGTTCATGATCAAAAATAGAGTAGTCCACTGGTCATAAATCCAAAGGTTTTTTAGTTTTATTTTGGTCTATCTTTATTCCGGGCGTGCAAACAAACTGCTCTGTAATAATTTCCCAAAATTTCAGGAAACATTAAGCCTGTCAACAGGACGGTACACAGGCACACGCTGAATATGAACAAAGAGGAGAACAGACGCGCCAGCAGAGGAAATACTGCACCATGCACAAGCTCACGAAATATAGGAAGAATAATCTAAATATTAAATTGGGGTTGATATGAATGTATCTCTGAAGGGAACTGTCTTCAGACAAGTTTTGATGGCTTTTCCTCTTATCTCCAGCACAGCGCTGCTGTGTGTATAGTGGTAACCATGGAAACGCTATATCACCACTGTTCCATAAGCGCCAACTACTGTCAGAGAGTGAATTTACATTTCATTCAGTCCGTCTGCTGATTGTGTTTTGTGCAGGTGTCTTATGTAGCATAATTTCACAAAGCTAAAGTGGTCAGACCATGCTGTTTTTTCTGTTAATCTTAAAATTATACAATAATTTAAATGAAAAACAACTGATCATGCTCATGTTCATAACATCTTTGTTGGGACTGTGATAAAAATGCAGTGTTTGCCTATAATATCAAAGAGCTACACATATTTTTGAACAAATAAACAACAAATAAATTTGCTTTAAAAAAATCTACAACCAGTATCAGAATCGGCCAATTTGCTTCTATTGGCCATGAAAAATCAAAATAGGTGAATCACTTTTTTTCCCGCTGTTTGTTGTTTATATGGTTAATATTAATGCAGCTATCAGTGCACTAAGGTTAAATATAGTATAAACATATTTATACTAGGGATAGTTCACACAAAATGATCATATTTTTTCCCAAACCTGTAAAATGTGGTGGTGGAGAGATGCAAAAAACTGTTGAGAAACCGTAGGTTTGTCAGCTTTAAATATATGCCTTCTCTTGAGATTATTGGGTAGATCATTTCATTTCATTTTCTTTATAAACATTCTATATGTTACAAACAAACTTTGTTAATAAAACAATTTAAACCACTGTGTCAATTCGACTCTATACACCTATAAAACAACCTATATTATTAACAATATTTATTGTTGTTATTTTATTTTGTTATCCCTCTGATGCACATCTTTACAAATATAATTTAGGAATGATATCAATAGTAATTATATGGATGTGATCTTAAAAGAAACAAATATTTTCATAATTTGTATATCAAGATATTGAAATTCTTTACCAACACATAGGTTATGTCTAAAAAAAAACTGTAAACTTAAAACAGAACATCAAGTTAATATGGTCCTTTGTGTGAAGTATTTCAAAGTATTCCAAAGTATTTAGATTAAGTTACTAAACTTGAGTAATGTAACAAAATACGTTACTGATTACTTTTAAAGCATGATTTTGTAATCTGTAGTGAAATACATTCTAAAAGTAACCTTCCAACCCGTATATATATAGGCTGTGTTTTGTTAGTGTTGAAGCACAACAAATTAAACATGTTCTGAACAGGAAAGGCATTCTTTTTTACTTGGACACTTTAGCCCTAAGAGCCATGCACACTTTTTCATTTTTTTCTAATTTTCTTTAGGCCTCATTTAACATTTACTTCACCATTACATGACGTGGAGAGCAAGTTATTCTGAGCAAACATGTTTAGTTAATTGGTGTTCTGATGTGATAAACTGAAAATTATACTGGATGTTTATGAAGTAAAATATCACCTTGTTTCTTGTGTGCTTTGAAAGACTGCAAGAGTACTGCAGTAACACAAAATCTGATAATTTATGAAAAATGTAATCAAATATGATAATTAAACAAACAAATATGTTTAGTTTTAATACAATATTTGCATTCAATCCCTTACGAAAAACTAGTATACTTCAAGTTCATTTGATCAAGTATACTAAGTAATGTTCAAGTATAATATCAATGTACTAGTAGTAAACTTGTAAGTGTACTATTTTAATACCGCTTGGGACTAAATTGGCCCAATGAAGTATACGTTTAAGTGTACTATAAGTGTAACAGTAGTAAACTTTAACTAGTTCACAACTACGTTTCTCATTTGTACTGCATCTGTACTAAAAGTGAACTTATACTAGTATACTAGTAGTTTACTATTTTAATACTAATAGTAGCTACATTTTTAGTATCCGAAAGTACACTTTGAAATATACTCTCAGTAAACTGCTAGTTTAGTGCAAGTATACTTTTAAGTTTTCTTTAAGTGAACATGACATCACACTTATAGTTTACTTTTTATATATATTTTTTTGCACTTTAAGCATACTTCTGTGTTACTGCAGTGTTAAATTAACTCTCCAGGGAGTACAGGTGAGACCATACTCCAGAGTGTTAAAGTTAATGAGATAATTAAGTGATTAATTGAGTGATGATTGAGCATTATTGAAGACACCTGATGATAACAAGCAGAATCACCAAAGGAGAAAATCACAATTTTTAAGACACCATCGTGGAGATGAGGGTTTGCTTTAGTTGGGCTCTTGACCCTTGACTTTTTAAATAAAATTTTGTTTGGGCTGTTTTAACTGAGTTATAACATCCAGACAAACAAGTGGAAAAAATGGTCAGGTGATATTGGTTAGTTTTTACATAATCATTATTTGGTCTGAATATCTGAACTCATTTAGAGCCCAACCTCTGAGTTAGATTGACATTATGATTACAGCAGCACAAGATCCTCTTTCAACATAATCTGAAGGATTTCACAAACAGTTGTTCTGAGCAAAAAAATAATATATATATATTTCTGTTAGGCACACACAGACATCAAGAATCAGCCTGTGAATCTCAAGGACGGTGACAAGCAACATATTCTGATCAACAGATCAACTCTGAACATTAGAAACAAGCTACTAAAAAGTCACATAAACGGAACAAAATAAAATATGAGAATAAAGAAAATTACTAAGACAATTAAGCTCATAATTTATTCATGCAGCAATGCATGATGGGAGCCATGGATGAATTTGATTGGTGGCACCAGAATGCACTGCAAATGCTTTATTATTCTCACCACTGTTGAGATTCACAGACTGATTCTTGATGTCTGTGTGTGCCTAAAAGAAAGATTTTTTTTTTTTTTTTGCTCAGAACAACTGTTTGTGAAATCCTTCAGATTATTGATAAAGCTGATCTTGTGCTGTAGAATCACAGTGCTGCTGTAATCATAATGTAAATCTAACTCAGGGATTGGGCTCTAAATGAGTTCAGTGATTCAGATCAAATAATTATGATAAAAACATAACCAACACCACCTAATAATTTTTCCATTTGTTTGTCTGGATGTTATAACTCAGTTAAAAACAACCCAAACAAAATTTTATTTTAAAAAATCAAGGGTCAAGAGCTCACTAAAGCAACCCCATCTCCACGATGGTGGCTTAAAAAATGTGATTTTCTCCTTTGATTCTGCTTGTTATGCTTCCAATAATGGTCAATTGTCACTCAATAATCACTTAATTATCTCATTAACTTAACACTCGAGTATGGTCTCACATGTACTCCCTGGAGAGTTAATTAACACTGCAGTTTTTTTGCTGTGTAGGAACATAGAAGTATGCTTAAAGTGCAAAAAATTATAAAAAGTAAACTATAAGTGTGATGTCATGTTCACTTAAAGAAACTTAAAAGTATACTTGCACTAAACTAGCAGTTTACTGAGAGTATTTCAAAGTGTACTTTCGTATACTAAAAATGTAGCTACTACTAGTATTAAAAATAGTAAACTACTAGTATACTAGTATAAGTTCACTTTAGTACAGATGCAGTACAATGTGAATAGTTAAAGTTTACTACTGTTACACTTATAGTACACTTAAACGTATACTTCAATTGGGCCAATTTAGTCCCAAGCGGTATTAAAATAGCACACTTACAAGTTTACTACTAGTACATTGATATTATACTACTACATAAGTATACTTGAACATTACTTTAGTACTTGATCAAATGAACTTGAAGTATACTAGTTTTTCGTAAGGGATGTCAGGATTTCCTCTTCACAGTTACAGATCACAAAGATATCTTGTTTATTTTAACATACACTGATGAGCCAAAACCAATCACATGTGAAGTGAATATCGTTAATCATCTAACAAGGCCTCATATTAAAGGGTTAGTTCAGACAAAAATGAAAATTATCCCAAGCTTTACTCACCCTTCTTTCAGACAAAACACATTCGGAGATGCATTTTGAACAACAACAACAAAAATGCTCCCTCTACAGGTGAAGAGGGGTAAAGGTGATAAATATGTAAGAGCAACTGAAGGCCAGAAGAGGGCGCTGCGAGTGCAGGTGAATACAGTCTTTGACAGTCTTTGCATCATGGACTTTTTCTCCTTGTGTTCAACACCCATATTTTGTTTGTTTAAACTAAAACAAACAAATTTAATTTGATCAACAGGTCTGGGCTTCACTCCTGCTTTGTAATTCCCCATCTTTTGCGAAATCCACAAGATTTTTTTAATCAAAACAAGCCAATTATTGCTTGAGGTGTCACAACTTCATTAACATACAGACCTGCAGCTGTTACAACAGGAGCAATTTCATTTAAATATACCCCTAGTTTCACAGACAAGGCTTAAGCTAGTCCTAGATTATGCATGTTTGAGTTGTTTTAACTGAATGCAACTTGTCTTAAAAATATGTCAGTGCCACTGTTTTGTCTTAAGATGCACACCAGTAATGTTTTTTTTCTAGTGTACGTTTATTAAAATTATTTAAATATCCTAATTGAAGACCTAGGCAGGTTGCATAAACCACTTAGACTAGTCTTAAAAGTTAAGACACTAATGTATTTCTTGAAGAGTGGTCCTAATTTATTTAAAGTCCGTTACATAAAAAGGTAGATTGGTGTAATTTGAATTGGAAAAATAACATTGATTACCCCTTGGTTAACTGCAAGTTGGTCAGACTAGTTCTTAAGACAGTCTAAGTCAGTCTAAGTTTATGCAACTGGCCCCTGGTTTAGGCTAAGCCCTGTCTGTGAACAGAGTGGCACACTGTAACAGGATAAAAGGCTTGAGATTTGTATGTTCTGGGTTCATTCTGACTCTGATGAACCCAAGGT
This sequence comes from Culter alburnus, assembly GCA_028476615.1. Taxonomy (NCBI): domain Eukaryota; kingdom Metazoa; phylum Chordata; class Actinopteri; order Cypriniformes; family Xenocyprididae; genus Culter; species Culter alburnus. Next base: position 33,197 of record JAOTNS010001484.1, read on the forward strand.
GCTACATGTACTTTTTCACTGCTGCGCTGCAATAAACTTCTTCATCGAGATCTCAACGTCCTCATTATTTTTTCTCACAGTGTACAAAAGATTTGGTTCTTATTCTGTTCATTTTCTTTGCAGCATCTAGTTTACCCTGTTAAAAAAACTTTTAAAAAAGGTGAAATGCCTGGTATTAAAGATCATTAAAAAACATTAAAAAACTATCAAAGACTGGCAAAAGCGGGTACCAAATTATATCCTAATTTATATTCCTTTATTATCTAATTTATATCTATCACACCTGATTCAACTCATGAGCTCATTAGAGACTTGATGTGTCAGATATAGAGAGACGGACAAAATGTCCTCCAGGACAGGTTTGAGAAGCGCTGCTCTAGATCTCACCATCCACACTTATTTCAAACCAGAATGACTTTATTTCTTTCATACAAAACTACTTAATCAGAATTAACATAAGTTTAGATGTTGATGTTTTATTGAAAATAATCAAGTTTGAAGTCACCGTTATGGAGGCGAGTGTTTGCTTTAGATGGGCTCTTGATTCTTGACATTTAACATTAGATTTCTGTAATTGTGTTTTAAAACATCCTTATTTCAACAAATTGTAAGTGAAGTTCTGATCAGATGAATTTTGTTATTTAATGATGTTGATTAACTGATCCTCTCCCAAGTCTAAACTCTGAGTGTGCTAACTGTTAGTTTAATTCATTATACAGACAGTATACTGAATTGAGCAGCGCCTTTTAGACTCATGAATCAGTGTATGAACCTCAACAATGTCTGCCTAAAAACGCCTAGCAACAGGCAACTTTTGTCTTGAGGAATTTTTCTAGTTTCCATTTAAAATTATTAATTTGCATTACTATAATTAAAGCTGGTCATTAGGTATTCTTCTAGAATACCTAATGTTATCGGTTTCCTAAATAAAGTCACAATGAGTAAAAGGCGATGATTTATGGATGCCGAAGAGGCATTAGAAACCCTAAATGCCATGAGTGATGGAGAGTCTGATGGTGGTGGATCAGTGACGTGTCCTGGGTCGACTCAGCATGACAGCGATCCAGAGAAAAATTAGACTGACTGAGTCTGTTCTTCAGGACAGGATTGCTACAGTAGTTACAGAGGTTGAGCATCAATAATCTTTGGATGTAAATAATTAAGGTGAAGCTGTGCACTTGAATTTGTCATCACATCCTATGCAGTGTGGTGAATTATTATTGTTGATTATTGTCTAGGCTATTTTAGTCATTTAAATAACATGGGTTATCTATGATTATGTATAATATTACACCACTCAAATATGCATATTTTATGCATAAAAACCTTGAACAAAAAACAACAGGACAAAAATATAGTTGATGACTAGACATAATCATGTCATGACTCCAGACACTTTTTTGTGAAGACAGTGACATAATACAGTGAAATAATATGTTCTTTAGCCATATAAAAACAGGTGTAATGTGCGCGGATAAAATGACCCGCATGGCGGTTTTAGGTATACAGCGACCCCTGGCGGTTGTAGTGTTAAAAGCATCCCTTTCTGAACAGACATAAAAGAAACGGAAACGATTTACCGGTAATTCTGTTTCTGACACGATGGTTCTGCGAGTCTCTGTCGTTCTTCTTTTCATTTTTCTCACTGGAGGTACAAAAAACAGCAAGTATTGAATGTATTATTTGGTACACAGAGATCACTGAATGTCTCTCTCTGTCTTTAAAGATATTCTCTCAAGTGTTACTCTTGTTCATCTGCTTTGACGGGTTCCTGTAATACAACAGTGGAGACATGTAAAGATGGATTTTCTGAATGTGAAAGCAGTTTATTTGAACAAACAGCTGGTAAGTCCAGTGTGAAATCTGCTGTAATAATTTAATGAAAGTGAAAGTACTGCTGGAGAAAAGTTTACTTGTGGGATCTTTCACATCACTAAATCTTGGGATTGTTTATTATCTTATTATATGGTTTTTGTCTTTTTTTGCAGGTTCCACTAAGGTGCCCTTTACAACAAAAGGCTGTGCAAATCAATGTGAACCAGGGACCAAACAGATAGTAATTGGAGGGACAGTTTCAACCCGCTGCTGTGACACTGACCTTTGCAATGCAGCAGGTATTGTTCTTTATTTGACTGTGTGCTAGCAGTTGGATTTTATTTAAAACCAGGAAATGATTTATACAAGTCATTCAGTAATTCAAACAAACAATAATAATACACAAGTGATGTGATGGTTCATATGCACAATATCACGAGTAGTCAAAAATAGTGTAAAGCTTGAATAGCATGAAAAGTGTATGAATTAGTCAAGTGCTTTCTGAGAGTTTTTACTGTTTTTAAAAAACGTGAGGAAATTGATCAACAATAAACATGCCATTTTAATAACTATTATTATTATTAGTAGAAGTAATCAATAATAATCTTGATTAGATGGAGTGTTTAAGGGAAGCTTCCTCCTGCTCTTCTCTCCTCTGCTCTTCTACTTCCTGTTTCAGTGAGTCCAGATTCAAGACTTCAGATTCTACAGTGAAGATCAGCACAAAAACTGAAAATGAGACACAATTGATTTATTTACTGAATAAAGTTTGTTTGTTGCTCTGCTGTACTTTGTTTTTAGGAACTGAAAGTATGTATTTTATTAAACGAATATTAAACAAAATACTGCATCAGCACAAACATATACATTATGCATAAAATAAAAGTTATTATAGAATGTAATAAAGAATTAAAATGTAATGTTTTAAAAAGAGTGAGATAAACTGCTGTAATAAAATATTTACATACCTGTAAACATCTTTCTCAGTTATTTCTGTGAGTGACTGGAAATCTGCGGCCGTATCACAAAACATTTTATCTTTCCAGAGTTCTCACAAAACTTATCCACAAAGCTGCTGAGACAAACTTTTACTAAGGTGTAGAAACAAAGTCTTAAAGGGATAGTTCACCCAAAAATGACCATCATTTACTCAAGTTGTCCAAACTTATATAAATTTTCTTTGTTGCTGGACACAAAGGAAGATATTTGTAACCAGGACACTTTGGGGCACCATTGACTAGGAAAAAAAATACTATGGAAGTCAATGGTGTCGCAGAACTGTTCAGTTTCCCACATTCTTCAAAATATCTTCAACAGAACAAAGAAATGTTTACAGGTTTGGAACAACCTGAGGGTGAGTAAATGATGACAGAATTTTCATTTTTGGGTGAACTATCCCTTTAAGCTAAGAGTAAGTGCGGGGTTGACCTCGTTGCTATGGATGATGCCAACACACAAACAAACCATGCACACAGTGGCTGCATCCGAAAACCTAGGTAGCTGTCTTGCTGCCTCGCTGTCTTATAAGAGAATGACTTGTACGGCAGCGTTTGTGCATGAAGGTACCTCACGAAACTGATTTCGGACCGACTTCTGAGGCGTAACAGTTTAATGATCTACAGCAATATAGCGCGAGCTTTGGTGAGAACTAAACAAATATTTAATTATTACAGTAGTAATTTCTCCATAGAAATGATATCACAATTGAAATATGTTGATCAAAATCGTACATTTATACACAAAATGAGCAGCAAATGCAACTTTCGGACACCATCTTTATTTTTCTAGCTCAGCTGTCACAGAATGGAAAGCACAGGATTGTGGGATATCAAAGGCAACTAAGGATACATCCATGCTTCCTTCAAAAATCGATCTGAGGAAGGTATCTCATGAGACAGGAAGTGAAGCTTACATTGGATTCGGACGTGCCTTGATGCCTTACTACCTTGAAATGTGTCCTCAGAAGGCAGCATTTTCCAGTTTTCGGACGCAGCCATAGATTGGCTGATGGGGGAGGAGTCTCTGTCAGCGATTTAATCACAGAAATATTGTTGAATGAGGTATCATGTTTCCATATATGCTCAGCTATTCGTCAGCCTCAACATGTCTGCATCTCAAGAGAATGTAAAATTCAAGCAACAAATTATGTTTTATAAAGTTAAGGAGGAGCGCGTTCAAACAGTCTATCTAATCAGCTCGAGTGGAGGTATATACACACAGACGAGAGCCAACTCACCTATAGTTATCTTGACAGTTTTCTGCATCCCTCCATCCCATCCCATTCCTCACTCTTGGCTGGAGAGATAATGGAACTCTGGGTTTGGGATAAATTCCAAGCTCGGAGCGCTCGATCCCACTGGACAGCACGCCAAATATGCTTATTATATTTTTTTACTCTATTCAATTATTTGAACTGGTGAAAACAACTGCCACAGTTAATCTGACATTATTAATTTATTTATTAGATAGTTATTCTAGGCATTTTATCATAGATGCAAATCTATAAATCAAAATATGTATTTTATTTATGAAGAAAAGGCTGAACACTCAAAGACCATTCAACTATTGCCTCGCTTGTGTTTAGGAGTATCTTTGGGCAACAATTATTTTAGGATTGTTTGAGAAGATACAGGTCTTAGTGGAGTCCTCTTGACTACTCCTAACGTTTCACAGATTTAGGAGCTAGTTTTAGCGCTAAAATGCTTTGTGAAATACTCTTAGAGCAAAAATTTAAGAGTCCAAAAAATTAGGACTGACACCCTTATTTTTAAGAGTTTCTCCTAAATCAGCAAGTTAAGTGCTACTTTTAGCCTTAAGATGTTTTTTTGAATATGGCCTCAAGTTGAAATGCTAAATGACTATAATCCACAACTGCACACATTTACACTGAATACATTTAGATTTTCCTAGAGAGACTGCAGAATTGTCCATGTGATCTGACATGTTGCAGATTTACATGTGCAGATGATAAATCTCTGAAATGATCACATATTTTGGCACAAAAGGCTTGTTTGTGAGCTTAAGGTTTGTTGAACACACACAACACACAGGAGATCTTATGTATTACTGGAGGTTATAGAAACATAGAAATATAAAAATAAATAGAAAATGTATTCACTTTTCATTTAAATTGTCATTTTCAATAGGTGTGAACTGAAATGACCCAAAACTAATATCTACATGTCATTAGTTTAGCAGTCCAATATTTACTATATTTTTGTATTAGTTTTCTGTGATAGACTGGCTTTCTGTCCAGGTTTTGTGATAAGACAAGGGGTTTGAAGAATGGGTGGAGGGATGTAGTTTGTTATATTAGTAAATTATTTCATTTATTACATTTATGTTTGTTCCCCATCTAGAGGTGAAGATATATCTGCATGTTTAACTGAAGCCCACAAGAGGGAGCTGCTGGTGCAGGTGCATACGGTGTTTGACCAGAGCCCTGTCTAGGGGAAAGGGTGCAGCACAAAAGACTCTGAAAAAAGCAGTGAATTTGAACAATGATTAAAAAAAAAAGTAAATCAAATAAATGGGCTCTCAGAAAGGAGTTGGCTCCAACTGTTCACTTAAAGAAACACTCCACTTTTTTTTGAAAATAGGCTCATTTTCCAACTCCCCTAGAGTTACACTGCTTAATATCATTGCGCCTGCTGCACCCATGATACGGCGGCCAAGTTCCTTGAGTATTACGCCAGAATGAGAATATAGTTCCTAACCATAAATGCTCATCTTGAACTAGCTCTCTTCTTCTTCTTCTTCTCTATTAGAATTCTGGCAATTCAGACACTGCTAAGTGTATTACTGCCCTCTACAGGTCAAAGTTTGAACTAATTGTTATATACTTGCACTAGCATATTGTATGCTAGTGCAAGACAATTTAGTTTAAACTTTGACCTGAGGAGGGCAGTAATACACTTAGCAGTGTCTACACTGCCAGAATTACAATAGAAGAAGAAGAGAGCTAGTTCAAGATGAGCATTTATGGTTAAAATGTATAAAATTAAAAAAATGAGTGATTATTTCTCATCTGGGATTGTGTAGAACGCTTTGAAGCTGCAATGAAACTGTGATTTTGGCCTTCAACCGTTATAAGGAGAAAAATCCTGGAATGTTTTCATCAAAAACCTTCATTTCTTTTTGACTGAAGAAAGAAAGACATGAACATCTTGGACATGGGGGTGAGTAAATTATCAGGAAATTTTAATTTGAAAGTGAACTAATCCTTTAACTATGACTTTTGCCTCAATAAACTCCCAATTACTGCTTAATATTAATAGTTAAGGTAGTTGTTAAGTTTAGGTATTAAGAGATGTCATTCACTTACATTACTCAAATCCATTATTTAAAGCTGATCATTAGGTATTTTGGAGGAGAAAACATTTACTGTGTGTGTCTGAATGTGTCAAGTGTGTGTAGGACTTCACAAAGTTTCCTTGTTGAACCCACCCCTTTCTGAACAGACAAAAGGAACGGAAACATTGTGGTTTCATTCTGTTCATGATGGATCTGCGAGTCTCTGTCGTTCTTCTTTTCTTTTTTCTCACTGGAGGTACAAAAAACAGCAAGTATTGAATGTATTATTTGGTACACTGAGATCACTGAATGTTTCTCTCTATCTTTAAGGATATTCTCTCAAGTGTTACAAGTGCACATCTGAATCGACGGGTCCCTGTAATACAACAGAGACATGTAAAGTTGGATTTTCTAAATGTGAAAGCCGTACAGTGGAACAATCAGTTGGTAAGTTCAGTATGATGTGGACATTTACTGTTGTAGTTTATTGAAAGTGATATAAGTAGAAGTATATATGTTAATCTCATCACATAATTGCAATTATTCATCTATTGCAAGAGGAACATGATTTCTGGTATTGTTTCTTTAGCCTATTATATAGGAAGTTTATTCTTTTTGCAGGTTCATCTAAGAGGTCCATCACAACTAAAAAGTGTGCAGAGAAATGTGATGCAGAGACCCAAAAGCTGCCAGAAGGAGGAGGAAGGACAGAGTATATCTGCTGTGACACTGACCTTTGTAATGCAGCAGGTATTGGCCTTTTTTTGACAGTGTGCTAATTTACATTTACATCTAGCAATTGCCTTTTTCCGTAAACACTAGTATAATAATTCAAAGTGGTTGTTCATAGGGAGTACAATTTTAAATTTCAAGAAGAATAATGTAAAGCAGAACAGCATGAAAAGGAGTTTTTGAATTAGTCAAGTGCTTTCTGAGTTTACAAAATTGTGACAAAATTGATCAACAAGGAACATGCTATTTTAATTTATTATTATTATTATTATTAGTAGCAGTAGTAGTAGTATAATACTATTTTCTTCATCATCTTGATTAGATGGAGTGTTTAAGGGAAGCTTCCTCCTGCTCTTCTCTCCTCTGCTCTTCTACTTCCTGTTTCAGTGAGTCCAGATTCAAAACTTCAGATTCTACAGTGAAGATCAGCGAATATGAGACACATTCTGATGCATTACTATAGTTTACTGAATAAAGCTTTGTTGCTCTGCTGTTCTTTGTATCATGAATTGAGGTACTCAAAATTATGCATTTTAATAAATAAATAAAAAACAAATATACTGCATCATCATTATAAGCAGATTGTTCATACAAGAATCAAAACACAAACATTTCTTTCATACACAGAAAAACAGATACTTTAAGATGAGTAAGAGTATGTGAGATGTGTTTTTCATTTGGAAACGTGTATCTACAAATCATGAAAATGTGTTTTTGGGTGAACCAATCAAAGCTTTATAATGTTTAGAAACAATATGACTATAATTCACAACTGCTCACATTTACATTTAAGACATTAAGCCTTTAAAAAGACATTTGTCCAGAGAGAATTACAAGATTAATATGTTTATTTTCTTACTCGGTGACACTCACAACCACAGACACCTCCGTCACACATATCTCACACATAACCTGACAGATAACGGAAATATGTCTCCTGAGAAATCACACATGCTTGTGAGGTGTGACAAACACTGCTTAGACACTGTTTCAGAGAACAACATCATCTCTAATGCCTCCTTGAGCCCAAATGAATCAAAATAACTTGAAATAATGATCTGAGAGAGCTGGTTTTTAGCTCAGTAAAATTAAAGTTGCAACTTTGTGCCTGAGATCATCATAACAGTACTGAGGATCTGATGAGTAATGATCCAATATTAGATATTGATATTAATAACAAATATTTTCAGATAGGCCTATACTTCCTATTTTCAGGTCAAAATGAAGGTTTCCACTCAAAACCATTCAATCCAAACCTCAGACATGACACACAAGCCCTCAAACACACACACTTCAACATAGTCGTACACACTAGTGAGTTCAATTCAAAACACTGTTACAAAAAACTCCTTTTGGCAATCAGGAATCATTTTACAGCTCAATGTCTATTACAGTATACAACATAAACACAGATGTGCAAAATACAGTGAGATTCAACAATAAGCTTTAAGAAAAGTTTATATTCATTACACTAGTGTAGAGAGATCTTGCAGCAGATGAAAAGCACTAGAAAAGAAAAGTTAAATACCAAAGAATTGAACATGAACTTGGAATTGTAATATACTGTAATATAATATAATGCAAAAACAGGCTCCTTATGTGTTATTGTATTTATTTTTGAGACAATGTAAAACAACAACAACAACAACAACAAACTAACAAAAAAAAAAACTTTATGAGACTTTGCAACTTGCTTTTAATTTAAAAAATCATATAAAAATATGCAAAAATAGAACTTTTTGCTTGATTGTTGTATGGTAAATGTTGTTCCATGTGCCTTAAACCCCAGAAACTGTGTAAACAGCAGATGGAAATGGAACATAAAGTTACAGTATATTGGACTAAAAGAAGAAAAAACCCAGAACCAAAGTGGGGACCTTTTTTATTTCAGAAGAGCACTCAAGCCACTGTAGTCATCCTCACATATACGAACCGATCCACAAATATATGAAGAGCTCATACAAACGCATGCATTATATGCACACATATATATGCTTCTTTATAACAATATGACCATAAATTATTCACATTTACAATATATAACATACATAGAAGAGACAAGAAGCATAATATAAATTTTTCCTATGACACCCACACAACCACAGACACTTATTTCATTTCACACATTTCCATGCACACCTACACCACACTCACATTTGCACTCACTAACACACACACACACACACACACACACACACACACACACACACACACACAGACATTGTTTTTGTGAATTGTTTGTGTGAATTTTTTTAGGGGCTACAATTTTTTTTTTCAAGACGGCAGAGAGGAGTAAGGGGATAGATCTGGGTATCATCTGCATAGCTGTGATAGGCAATTTGGTTCTTTCTCATGAGGTTATTGTGTATCACCTGAGAGATGTGTTTCACTATCCAGCCCACTAGGGGGACTCAAGGATTACTGTATCAAGTTAAACATTGAAGTACATAAGTGTGTTCCTGAACTAACTGAATACAGTGTTGTTCTATGAGGCTCTTCAATAAACCTCAAGAGATGATCGATGCCTCCTTGTAAACGCATACTAGACAGAGAAGGAGAAAATTTCTCTGGAATGTCGTAGCATTAAAATTAGTTCTCACTACAGAAATAGCAATGTAAATGATGTATATTATTAAAACATCAGAAATGTCTATTAACCAGAAGAGTCTAACAATGCCTAGCAACAAGTCAGAACACCCCAGAAATGCCTAGCAACCAGCTAGAACAGCATAGCAACAGCCAACTTTTGTCTTGCGGAACTTTACTTTCATTTAAAATCATTAACTTATAGTACATTACTGTAATCCATTAATTAAAACTGAGGTATTCTGAAGGAGAAAAAATTTATCATGAGTGTTTGAGTTTGTCAAGATTGACTTCACAGTTTCCTCGTTGAACCCAGCCCTTTCTGAACAGATATAAAAGGAACACAAACATTGTGATTTCATTCTGTTTCTGACACACGATGGATCTGCAAGTCTCTGTCGTTCTTCTTTTCATTTTCTCACTGGAGGTACAAAAAACAATAGGTTACTGTCGTAACCCCGGTTCTCTTTTATCATCTCGTGTTCGAGATCCACCTATGGGAGAGACATGGACAGCTCCCCGATTGCCCAAGACACTCACAGTGAGGTTCTGTAAACCAGAGAAAGGGGGCAGTGCCTGACACATCCCATAAATATGCACCTGGCAACCCTGATGCACACACATGACAGATGTGCACAGGCAGGACATGAAACATGTATGAGGCCCACACATGTAAATAAATCCAGCAACACATATAAAAGCATAAATGTACACGCATGCTTGGTGACACAAATGTGCTTGGCCCGCCGACGCAGTCACCCTCCGTTCCCTTACTACAATGTGAAAATAGGAAGGAAGAGAGGAAGGTAACAAGGGGTTAAGAAGACCCCACCCCTAAAACAGAATGTGCTACCAAAGTTTTGGTGACATCCAGTCGGTAGTAACGCACAAATGTATGAGGTGTGAAGCCCAGCTGGCAGCAGCGCAGATGTCCTGCAGTGATACTTCCCTGAACAAGGCCCAAGAGGCGGCTAAACCCCTCATGGAATGAGCTCTGATGTTCCCTAGGGGCTGCGCTCCCACTGAATCATAAGCCAAAGCAATAGCCTCCACAAGCCAATGTGAGAGGCGTTGCTTAGGTATGGGACTCCCCTTGTGAGGGGGTGCCCATGAAATAAAGAGCAGGTCGCTCTTCTGGAAAACACTGGTCCTCGTCATGTACGTCCGTAATGCACAAACTGGACACAGAGCATTCAGCCTCTGATCCTCGGTGGAGTAAAAGGGTGGAGGGTGAAAAGCTCCAACACTTCTGATGTAAACGCAGGGAAGCATTTAGGCATAAAAGCCGGGTTTGGCTGAAGAAAAACCTTATCTCCGCTAAGAGAGAATCTAGTGCACGAGGAATGAACTGAGAGTGCATGCAGCTCACTGACATATTTAGCTGAGGCCAAGACCAAGAGCAAAGCTGTCTTGAAGGACAGCAGCTTTAGGGAAATACTTCCAAGGGGGTCAAAAGAGAACTGGGATAGAGCCTCCAGCACCATGGAGAGGTCCCATTCAGGAACCATCCTCCTGATAACCGGCAAAGAATGACGGGCACCCTTCATAAATCTATGGATTAGAGGATGCTGCTGAAGGATTGAGCCGTTAAAGCCCACATGACAGGCCGAAATAGCCACCAGGTATATATGCCTTTATATCCATAAGGAGAAAGAAGCACAAAATATCAGGAACTGAGCACTGATGTGATGTGAGACCACACCCATCACACCACCCTTTAAACCCCTGCCACTTACTGCCATATAAGGACAGAGTAGAGCCTCTCCTCTACACCCATTTCTCAGGCTTTGTCCATGTCTGCTGGCAGACAACTCTAATGTGTGTGTTGTGTTTCTTTTGAGACTCTTAGCATGAATATTGCAAGAATATTATTAAAGTTTGACATGTTGTCATGGCATCATTATTTAAGATATCAAAAATCATTTTACAATCCTACATCGGCCCTGTTTTGACATTATATTGATTTGACATTATACTAAAAATAAGAGGGTGATTTCAAAACATTTTGAAAAGTGACACACTTTCTGCTGCCAGTTGGTGGCACTATGACTTTAACTCACAATAGTCACATCCACGTGATCGGCCTCCTACAATGAACACACAGCTGAAGTTTCATCCAAATCAGTCAAAGTTATAACACACTTCATGTTTTCCTTTTGTCACCATAAATTTGTTTCAATGACATGGCCAAACTGTTCAAGATATCAAAAATTAAAGATTTCAGATTCCATTCAAGGGGGGCGCTCTACACTGTAAAAAATGACCGTGATTTTAACAGTAAAAGACTGTAAAAATGCTGCGGTGAAAAACTGTCAATTGGTTTACAGAAAGTTTCCGTACTATATACGAATAACTGAAAACTATATATGATAACTGTAATAGATCTAACAGTACATTTAATGTAATTTTACCGTAAAATACCATTAAATTCACAGTTTTTGGAAGTGAAAAATAACAATTCATTGTAAAATTTACAGTGAAAAAACGTAAATTGACATTCCCACAATTACCTGCGTGACACTTCACATTTGATATATTTTCGTTGAAATAACTCTGTTTCTTCTTAGTTTTTCTCATTTTTTTCTAATCAGTTATGTACATTAGGGTTTTATGTTACATCTAATGTTGTTAAATTAATGTTTATTGCATTTTTAAAATGTCATGCATGTTACCATGATGGTGTTTAGTGTTTGTGTGAATGACACTGTGTGCACCTTCTATATGTTAGTATTGTCCTCCTCAGCTTGTGGAAAAGCTGCTTGTGATGAACTTTGATTCATCATGTGACTCTCATCACCACTGTGTTTGGTGACTGTCAGTGTATTATAAAGGTACAAAACAGATATTAGTACTTCATTAGGTTGGTAAATTAACATTATATCAGTTAATGAAATATGTTAATTTACCGTAAATTTAACAGATTTTTTTTATGTTGCTACTGTATTTTTTACGGTAAAGTTCTGGCAACCACAGCTGCCGTTTTTTTACCGTAAATTTTACTGGGATTTTTTTTACAGTGTAGAGCCCCCCTGCCACACCCGTACCAGCTTTGGCCCGGCCAAAATTCTGAATTCTGAGCAATTTTCAGTTAGTTTGGGGTAATCAGTCTTACTTTTCGGAATCAAATTAAATCAATGTTTTTATGTATCTGACTTATAAAAACATAAAAACATTCTTAAAGACAAAAAATGATGTCTAACTTTTGTTGAAGCACATTATTCAACTGGTTCCTGGACTTGCCTAAAAAATCAAAAGTTGAGAAAACTTAAAAGTTTAAGGCAACAAACTTAAGCAGATTTTTGAGTTTTCTCAACTTGTTTTTGTAGGAGATTTTTGAGTTTTTTCTCTACATTTTGGTAACTGAAACAAAAAAATCAGCTTAAGTTTGTTGCCTTAAACTTGATTTTTTTTACTGATTTCAACCAGATATCACTAATCTGGAAATTTTTAACTACTTGATTTGAATTGAAAAAAATTTATTTGTATTATTTTATATAGAAATAAATGGTGTATAGTTTATTGTTGAGAAGATATGAGACTCTTCCTGTTACCCTTTAAAATAATAATAATAATAATAATAATCCCTTACCATGGCAACACTATTTGAGATATCCAATATTCATTCACAATTGAGCATCTTCAATCTTTTTGCATCATGTTGAAAAAGTTTGGTGTGAATCATTTAAACTCAATAGGAGTGGTAGATTCTACTACTATTGAGACAGAGACTGATTTTTCAAAAAATCCACAATGAAAACCAAAATAGCCCACTTCCTGTTGGTCAGAGATATTGACTCCAAATTACAAAGTTGTTCGGCTTGATAAGAACAATATATGTACTGAGTTTGGTGACTGTAAATTAAACCCCGCACTTTTGTCAAAAGGTGGCGCTCTAGAGCCTATCCTCTACGCCTGTTTCTAAGACTTTTGGTGCGTTCAAGAAAAATCGTATTTACGAGATGAACGCACATGAATGTCACCACAATGTGGTAAATAAGACACTCAGGATTTTCTTTCAGTTCGAGTGGGGGTGTGTCAGGGAGAAACATTGCGGAATACAACAATACTTACAGGTAGGCTATATATCATAAATAAATTAAAAACATAAAAGGCAAAATGCACCTCATGCACATTCTTTGTTCTTCATTTTCGAGTAGAAGTGATGTATTTTTCTGTAATAGTAAGGATAAGAGAAGGTACAACACCATCTTACTCAGACGAAATGGACTTGAATGCACCTGCCATCTTCCAACCTCGTAAATACGAACTTACCAGGAGGACTTTGTTACGTCCCAGGACATATAGGCCTATCATGCGTATATTTAAATATAATATATAATATATATATATATATATATATATATATATATATATATATATATATATAAAATTTAAAAATAAAATTAATTAATTAATTAATTAAAATATAAAATAGTAACAATAGTTGTAATCTAAAAAAGTATCTAAAATTTCTTTGACTGTCACTGTAGATATCCAATTCTTTCACCTAGACAAAGATACAGGTTTAGCTTGATTAGTCCGTGCAGATGACAGTTCCAGATATAGTGTCTCCACTAAAGAATGCAGCCAATGCTTAGAGGAAATGTCATGAGGTGGTTACCAACGCTGAACAGCTTCTTTGCAGCAGTCATGGCAGCTAGTTAAAATGTCCATACCTTCCCAGATAGCAAGCAATGATCGAAACAAAATCAATATTAATGTGTCAACGTTAACCTCATTGAATCATATAAAATGGAATAATAATAATAATAATAAAAAAAAATAGTAACAAATAATTAAAACGGCAGAAGCAGTAGCTGCAGATTATGTATCTAAAATTTCTTTGACTGTAGATATCCAGTTCTTAGACAATACCGTTACAATACAGAAGGGGACAGCGACACTGCAGGTAATGATGTTTACTGAACAACCAGAAGAGTGACAGAGTGCAGGTAAGTGATGGCAGGTTAATACAATGGCAGAAATGGATGTAGAACTTGTCTTTGTATTGCAGGAATGACAGATGAATGACAGACTTGGGACTTGAGCAGACACAGATGAACTCACGCAGGACGAGGAGACGAGGGAACACGCTGGAGACAGGTAAGTATCTTCAGTGGAGTCCGTGAGGTAAGCGAACAGGTATGTGCAAACGAGACCGCGCATTGACTGAGTGAAAGCGTGACTGTTTCTTATGGAATTCCAAGAACGCAGAGAACGGACTTTTGGAGATCGGTCTTGCCAGGCAACCTTGAAAGAACGAACTCGGAAGGACGCGAGGAGACAGAACGCATCATTTGAGATTGAGATGTGCTGCGATCTTGTTGCTCAACTGATCATCCCAGCATCTTATAAGTGCACAATAAATACAACATAACATCACAAACTTGTTGATTTTTTTCACATTATTATAGAAATTGTTTTCATATCATTTTATATCTTTTTATTTCACCGCATGTGTTTATGAAAATGAGTAGCTTTTGTGTTACATACTTTGTCAATGTTAAGATTATTTTTTATATTCCAATAAAAATACTGCAGGCGTTCTTCAGGTTATCACTTTATTAAAATTAAGCAAAAACAAACGGTTTACTTTCACGAGCCGTCACGTATTTGCGAGCTTGTAGCGGGAATCTCATAAGTGAGAACGAGAACTTTAAAGCTTACAGGCTTCCGTATGTCGACCGCCCGCAGCGTCTTCTGTGCTTTTTAACGGTTCGATTCTCTCAAGTTTGCATTCCATGCATTCTCGATATCAAGAACACATCTGGGTGCTTTCATGCGTCCTCTGTTCTTGCGTTCTTTAGAATTGGAACTGTACTTCGACGGTTGATGATGACGTAGAGCAAGAACACAAGGACGCAAGATCGCTGAAGAACGCATGTTGAGTTTATGAGGGTGCTGATGGTCTTCAGGTGTGCGTGATTGAAACTCTGGTGATGACGTGCACTGTGTCTGTGTGAGGGTAGAGCCTGGCGTGTCTGTGACAGATACAGGTTTAGCTTGATTAGTCCGTGCAGATGACAGTTCCAGATATAGTGTCTCCACTAAAGAATGCAGCCAATGCTTATGTCATGAGGTGGTTACCAACGCTGAACAAGCAGAGCGCGGATCAGACATCACCAAGCGAATGCTGAACGCAGTTGGACATAGTGGTATTTTAGAGGTAAAAAATGATATAAATACTGTTCGGTTTCTAGCACAAACTGATCGTTTCGTGTCTTAGGACATCAATGTGCCGTCACGAGCTGCAGGGTTTAATTTGGATTTGTCTGTGCATGTTTATTGACTCTTATAAATTGTGTGACCATTGACTCCCATTATAAGACTGACAGACATCAACGGTTGGAGTTAAAAATCATCATTTGGGTTCTACTGAAGAAACAAAGTCACCTACATCTTGGATGCACTGGGGGTAAGCAGATAAACATCAAATTTTCATTTTTGGGTGAACTATCCCTTTAAATCAATGTTAATGTGTCAACGATAACCTCACTGAATCAATATCACTTTTGCACCCACAATAAATGTTGAAATTTCAACAAAAAATCAATGGTAATGGCATTGAATCAATGTTTGCACTCTCAGAAAATGAAACACAACTACAACTGACTTAAAGCCACACAGCCTGAAATCAAACTGAAAATAAAAGTACCACACGTCAAGCACCATATCCCAGAATTTTTGCACGTCAGGACAGTCCCAAAGCATATGCATCAAAGTGTCAGGCAACTAGGTCCACAAAAATTACAATATAGGTGGGGTGACCCATCCCTGACAGCAACATAGTGTCAGGCCAGATCCGGCCCACACTATGTTGCTGTCTAGGATAGCATGTCGTATACGCGTAGTTAGATATGCCCTGTGAATAACTTTAAAATTAATTGAATTGGTGGTTAGGGTTTGTTAATGCATTGAATGTATTATCTCACACTGATTATTTCATTCGATGATTTTATTAGAAGTGTTCAGATCCAATAACCAAGCTTTGGCTTTAGGGACTGTATCTGTATTAAGACTTAAAAAACAAAAATAAAAATATGAAACAGTTCCTGTGCTTGGTGCATTGCAAATCCAGGGGTTCCCTTTAATAGAAATAAGTTGTGTGAACCCAAAATCTAGGTGAACTTAATATGATTGAGTTTAGTTGCAGCAGATTTCTAATTCCCAGCATGCTTTGTGTCAGACTGTATAAGAGCTAATTTCGAGCTACATGGGAAAACAAGTGAAAAATGTTCGGAAAAAAAAAGTTGCTCGAATTTGAGGTTTTTACAAAAATGAGTTCATTAGGCCCTCTTCCAGTGATCATAATGCTCCAAATAGCAATTAAACATCGAAAACTGTCTTTATGTTTTCTGAGTACCTTTCCTTTGTCCATGAAAAATGGCATTTTTCTCAGCTCACTTCTGGAAGACTCGCTCTTCCTATCAGCACAAGTTTGGTATCTTGGTAAAACGCAGCATTCCAACTTTGTGATTATTCATAGCAAATTCTCGATGGCATGAGTCTGAACCAATGAAGTGTGATTTTCAAACTCATTCTGTTGTAAACAAAATGATTTTAAATCTGGTGTTATTAACAGGGATACCCCATGTGTGGGGTAAAAGGCTCCCCTCACCACCTCATACATTTATAAAATTTTTAAACAAAATTAACCACTTTTATGATTTATTTTCACACAATATATATATATATTTTTCCAGCAATCATACGCTTTGAGAGTAGTGAAAAGCACAGAACACAAGCAGAACACAAGCAGATATTTACTTTCTTCTGTTGAACACTTCTGTGTTCCAGACATACTGGTTTTGAATGACATGAGGGTAAATAAAAGATGATAGAATTTTCATTTTTGTGAGAGCTATCACTTTAAGAATGTTGGTTAGACCTATACATTTATTACAATTCCTTATTAAATCTTCCTTGATCTTTAATTGACTAGTAAATTAAAGTAAATTAAAGACTAAAGTAAATTATGTAAGCTGAAGTTTCTGTTTCAAGACATGCCTATTTCTTTTAATCTTTCATTTTCTCATGAAGATCCTCCCCTTTAGATAAGATATAAAATGGGCACTGAAACAGGTGCATAATTTCATTCACCTCCTGATCAAAGATGGATCTGCAAATCTCAGTTTTTTTCTCTTCATTCTTTTCACTGCAGGTACAAAGACAAATAATGTTTGTGATGATTTTAAATACACTGTAAAATGTAATTAGTTGAGTTTACTTAGAAAGCTTAATTAAACTGTTGGGTTTACATAAAAAACTTAAGGAAACCGATTGCCTTAAATTTAGCAAGTAAGTTAACTCATCATTTGAATTGATAAAACTAGCTACCAAACAGTACAGAGTACTTAGAAATCTTGAGCATTCACTGTAAAATGTAATTAGTTGAGTTTACTTAGAAAGCTTAATTAAACTGTTGGGTTTACATAAAAAACTTAAGGAAACCGAGGATTGGTAATTCAATTTTACAAATTGAGTATTTAGTTCAGTCATGTTAAAAATCTTGTTCACATTATGTAGAAAGTGCCTTAAATTTCTCAAGCATTTTTTACTCAAAGTTGCAACAATGGACCATACATTTATTTGTATTTATTAAACTGGAGATACTGTTGAAAATAATAAAGTTTGATGTCACCATCATGGTGGAAAGTGTTTGCTTTAGTTGGGCTCTTGACCTTGACTTTTAACATTAGTGTTTCTCTGGCTGTCGTAACTCAGTGTTTGTAAGACACAGCTGTTATGGTGAAAAAAAGCCAAAAGAAATGCTAGGATTGATCTGTTGGATCTGTACTTACAATGTCATCATCAAAAATCCACAGATTTAATTCCAAGGTTTGTATTTGATCAAAAGTTGTTACTATTTGTTACTATAAACAATTAAATATTTTATTGCTGAAACTAGATCAAGAGACTGAGCAGTGAGCACGGCTGAGATCATATATTTTTAATATTATATTTGGCAAAAAACATTTTGGACTACTTTTAGACACACAGAGACATCAATAATCAGTGTATAAATCTCAACAACGGTGACATGCAATGCATGCTGGGAGCCATCATAGTATAAAACTCATCCATGGCTCCCAGCATGCATTGCAGCATGAAGCATGTCACCGTTGTTGAGATTTATACACTGATTCTTGATGTCTCTGTGTGTCTATATAGTCTAAAATGTTTTTTGACTAACATATTAAAAATATGATTTCAACAGTGTTCCGTCTCTTGCTATAGTTTCATTGATTATTGAAAAATACTTAATTGTTTTTAATGACAAACCACACTTTTGATCAAGTATAAACCTCAGGATTAAATCTGTGGGTATTCAATGATATCATCAGGAAAGATACAATAGATCATTCCCAGCATTTCTCTTGGCTTTTTTCACCATAACAGTTACAACAGCCAGAGAAACACTAATTTTAAAAGTCAAGGTCAAGAGCCCAACTAAAGCAAACACTTTCCACCATGATGGTGACATCAAACTTTATTATTTTCAACAGTATCTCCAGTTTAATAAATACAAATAAATGGATGGTCCATTGTTGCAACTTTAAGTAAAAAATGCTTGAGAAATTTAAGGCAGTTTCTACATAATGTGAACAAGATTTTTAACATGACTGAACTAAGTACTCAATTTGTAAAATTGAATTACCAATCCTCAAGATTTCTAAGTACTCTGTACTGTGTGGTAGCTAGTTTTATCAATTCAAAATGATGAGTTAACTTACTTGCTAAATTTAAGGCAATCGGTTTCCTTAAGTTTTTTATGTAAACCCAACAGTTTAATTAAGCTTTCTAAGTAAACTCAACTAATTACATTTTACAGTGTACTAATACAGATCATTAGATGTTCTCTCTCACTGTCTCTGTTTTATTACTAAAGGACACTCTCGCAGATGTTATGAGTGCACGAGTCTGACGGGTTCTTGTGCAGATCAGAGGTTAAAAACGTGTCCCAGTGAATCTTCTCAGTGCTCGAGTATAACATCTGTGGTACAAGTTGGTAAGTCCAATATCATTGAAATTAACTGTTTGACTGATTGGAGATGCTGCTATTATTTACTGGTGCTGCAACAGAACAGCTACTCGTTTTTCTGGTGGAATTTACAATTTCAATCACAGAATATTCTATAAATTTCTGATATTTAATCCGTTTTCTCTCAGATTGTTATGATTTTGTATTTAAAAAATTGTTTGAAATGAGAAATATGCAACATTCTGACATATTTATAATTTAACTGGTGTAACTG
Source organism: Culter alburnus (assembly GCA_028476615.1). NCBI lineage: Eukaryota > Metazoa > Chordata > Actinopteri > Cypriniformes > Xenocyprididae > Culter > Culter alburnus. Next base: position 52,879 of record JAOTNS010001484.1, read on the forward strand.
GCCTTTCCTGTGTCATTCATGTTTTTAGGTGACATTAGATCTAAAGTGAAGGTTAAGGATTGTGCTCCTGCCTGTCAAAGTGGGTCCCTGAACATAGGCACTTTAAAGGCAACTATTTCCTGCTGTAACTCAGACGAATGTAACCTTGAAGATGCTCCAGGTATTGTGATCATGTGCAACTAATATCTTCTTTAAAGTCAACACTGATTTTACTTCCAAAATACATTTAATCAAGCAAAACACAGGGTGTGACATGTCTGTCATGAACTCATTGAATAGAGCCACTAAAGAAGTGTTTCATTAGATATTATATTTTATACAGAAATTAAATTCAAATAATACCTGTTTTCCTCCTGTAGATCCCTCTACCGCCCCCAATGGAAAGAAATGTTACACCTGTGTTGGACAGAACTGCACAACCATTTTGAGCTGTTTAGAGACTGAAGACCGCTGCATTAATGCAACAGGTGAGAATCTGGAGAAGGTAGAAGAAGATTAAAGTCATGATCTTTTAAACTCTCTTAGGTTTAACATTTGACACAGATCACATATACCAAAGTCCAGCTTAGACTGAATCAACCTCTGTTTTCTTTCTTTTCATCAGCGACTATTGGAGGCCAGTCAGTTTCTGTAAAAGGCTGTGCATCTAAATCAGTTTGTGATGCCACAACATCAGTTGCTGGTTTTGGGAGCATCTCATGTTGTAATGGGAACCTGTGTAACGGTGCTCAGAGTGTCTCCCAGAGCTTCCTGTTCCTCTGCTGTTCTCTGCTCTCCTACTTCCTGCTGCACTGAATCCAGCAGCTCTCTTCACATCCTACAATCAGACACACTGTACTGAATATATATATCAACTTGTTTATTTTATAAGATATTCAGGACTGTAATAACAAAAAAGAAAAATCAAATGATCAGAAGAAAAATATCATAATTATTTCTTTATTGATTCATATAAATAAATAATCTGTTTAGTTTTCATGAGTTTGTGAAACAATAATTGCGTTCTCAATATCAGGATTTTCCTGTTTGAGTGTTGATTATTATATCTGACAAAAATGAGCAATTTGATAGTTTGAGCTCTATTAATAACTGTTATGGCTTTTCTTTAAGCCTTTATTTTTGATAACAGGAGCGAGCAAGATTTCATGTGTACAGAGTCCATAGGGTTTTTTGAATGGGTTTTTGCTAAATCGCCTGAAAAAAGGTCTGTGGTTAACAAAGCCTCTAAATATTTTCACGTTTTGATCTATGGCATAAAACACACAAATTATAGCCTGCTTGTGATAATTAAACCTTTATCGTGTCTTAAAAACGGCGGTTGCTAACAAGTTGCTAAAAGGAACTACTTCCTTTAGTGGGGACTTTAGACGTCATCATGACAAACAGGACATTTGGACAGCATTTTTTAATGAAAAAGAGGATAAGTATTCATACACAGCACAGATCATAAAAACAGAGCTTATTTTTTGCGATTTTCCAAAAGTCTGGGAAAAATTCATAGGTTTTCGATCGAGGGAATCTGTGCGCCGCTAACTTTCGGGTTGGCCTACAAAAATACGTCATGCCACAAGTGCCAGATCTGGGCCGACACAATGTTGAGAGATAACTTTACAACTTTCTTATTTCTGCTTTAAAGGGGACCTATTATGCAAAATTCACTTTTTTTTTTTTTGCCTGGTGTTTGGACATAAATATGTGTTGGCAGTGTGTGTACACAACCACCCTATAGTGATAAAAATCCACCCACTCCTTTTTTTTTTAATCCCCATAAATCATAAGCAGTGTCTCAGAACAAGCCGTTTCCAGATCTCTGGCAGTGTGACGTCACAAAAGCCACAGGCCCCGCCCACGAATGTTGACTGACACTGACGTTTGAACATAGAACCGCCCTGAGCGCGTTCAGCGAGTCCGCCATTGCTGCACTGAATGTCTCCCAAGCGTTTTAGGTGTTCTGTAGCTGGATGGATTAATCCACATAGCTCTCTTCATTTACTCACTAAACGAGGTGGATTAACTTAGTTTTCCAGGAAAATGCTTCCTCAGTTCTGTCGAAATTCGTTTATGTCTGTGTGAATCATTTCACACCAGACTGCTTAGTGAACGAATATCAATACAAAGGGACAATACAAAACAGAGACTGTGCTAAAAATGTGTTACTCAAGGAGGATATACAAGAAAAACTGTTTGTGATCCAGAGTGATACTGGATACGACAGTAATGAAGGTGAGGGCTTTTATTTCAGTTCATCTGAGTTGATTTACGGATATAAACTTTACCAGTTTATTAAGCACCACCCCTTTATTGTACTTCACTCTTTTGTGTGAAGTACAATAAACGTCATAAAACTCATCTGTATAGTTTTGGCCATCATTCGGATGGTACAACAGGCCTGTACTGATATAGTGGATAAAAACAAGAAGGCAATATAAGTTATAACCGTAATTTAACTAAACTATACCTTTTCTATCTTCATGCAGCATATATTCGCAGTTTCTGACATTATAGACCAATTTGGTGTTTGCAAACAGCGATGACATTTTTTGTGGGCGGAGCCTAGCTGGTTGCAGAAAATGACAGTTGAGCAGTAGAAGTCTATGGAAGCCACGAAATAAAAGAAAAAAAAAAGTTAATTTCGAGTTTATATCCCACAATTCTGACTTTTATTTCTCGCAAATCTGAGTTTACATCTCACATTTCTTACAAAGAAAAACAGAATTGTGAGATATACTCGTTATTCTGTATTTTCTGAATTGCAATTTATCCCGCAATTCTGACTTTTCCCCCTCAGAATTGTGAAATAAACCCACAATTGCAAGTTATAAAGTCCGAACTGGGAGTAATAAACACGCAAATGCAAGAAAAGAAAAAAAGTCAGAATTGTGAAATAAAAATTATGTTTAAAAGTTATCTATGTAAAATATTATAGGTTTAAATTATTTTAATTATAATTATTTCATGCTGTAACTGCTATGTATGTATGTCCTCTGAACTGCATATGTGAATATTATGTAGACTTACTGTTTACATCAAATTCCTGCTTTAATAGTAGACTAATCCTTGCAGGTGATATCAGTCCAGTCTGTGAAACGTCTCTGTTTATCTTCAAAGGACGTTTTTCAACGATGGTTTTCTTTAAAAATGAAGACTATATTTTTTGCATTCCGGTTCCAACATCCAGAGGCACAACAAAACATTTTTCTCTTATTCTGTGGATTTTGCATTTTCCTTCAATTGCTACCGCTATTTTTCTGCAACCAGTATGCACGCGCAGCTGCAAGTGACGTAATTGTGCTCTTGAAGCTCCGCCCTCTTAGGCAGAGCGCAGCAGCTCATTTGCATTTAAAGGGCACACACTGAAACGGATCGTTTTTGCTCACCCCCTAAAAGTACACTCCACTGCACAGTGAACAAGGAAAAGACACAATATACTATACACTATACTATACCATACACTATAGTAGTGTTGTACATTTTTCACATCCGTGTGTAGTTTGGGATGTATATGGCTTAATCATCAGTTTATGGTTGATGTAGAGTTACTATGCAAAAACATAATTTTTTAAAAAGAATTAAAATGTTTTGAATAAAGGGTTTGCTTTTGCAAGAGATGTGTGACATTTTACATGTTGTGTGCGTGTTTTGTGTTTAGTGAAATAGAGAAACTGTGTGTAAGCAATTTTTAAAAAAACGTAAACTTAAAGCTGCAGTCTGTAATTTTTTTGGGTTAACAATGATCCAAAATCAATTTTTGAGCAAGAACACAACCAGCCAGTGTTCAAAACTATGTCATTACCTTATAGCCTGATTCAAAAACGGTAAGATTGTAATAATGTTGTTAATCTGAGTGGTACTGGTGAGTTTCCGCTGGAAATTCAAGCATGCCGCCATTCGTCTGAGCGTCATTACGTCACGTCTGTTTACATACAGAACGAGTCCCAGCTAGCAGGCTAAATCACATGTGAGGATGGCGGATCATTTATAGCTTTTTCTCACAGCAGCTTGAATAACTTATCATTTTGACGGCGGAGTGTATGGTATGGCAAATTAACTGTACTGAAATTGAAATCTACAGGTAATGCTAACACACACTAAATACACAGTCACACGATGCTGATATTCTTAACATTAACAATTTGAGAACAAATATAAAAATGATAATAATTTGCACAGTTTAGCGATCATTAGATTTAATCGCCATTGGCAGCATGATTTACTGAAGGCCAAATGTTTTTTTTTCTCAGTTGGTCAAAACAAAAGTGGCAGATTTGTTACTTACTTGTTCAGATGACATTTTCATGTGAAAATTCTTATTTTGGTCACACTTCCAAGACTATAATCTGTGATTCAGAAGTACAGTAGGCCTATCCACTGGTGTGGTGACTGACAGCCACACATTCTCCTCAAAACATGAGATTCATCCGCGCTGAGGAGCCGTGTCGATGCACAACCCACATTAAGATAATAATTCTGCAAATAACTGCAATTGCAGGTTTCAAACAGAGATGGCGACAAAGTGGCAAAACTCACGGACTGCAGCTTTAAAGGTGCCATAGAACGCTTTTTCACAAGATGTAATATAAGTCTAAGGTGTCCCCTGAATGTGTCTGTGAAGTTTCATCTTAAAATACCCCATAGATTTTTTTTTTTTTTATCAGTTTTTTAACTGCCTATTTTGGGGCATAATAAGAAATGCACCAATTCAGCGCGTGTCCCCCTTTAAATGCTTGCGCTCCCCATCCCCAAGCTCACAACTCTATAATACATTGCATGAACAAAGTTCACACAGCTAATATAACCCTCAAAATGGATCTTTACAAAGTGTTCGTCATGCAGCCTATCGGATCATGTAAGTATAGTATTTATTTTGGATGTTTACATTTGATTCTGAATGAGTTTGAGGTTTTGCTCCTTGGCTAAAGCTAACATTACACACTGTTGGAGAGATTTATAAAGTGTTTATGAATTATACAGACTGCAAGTGTTTAATAATGAAAATAACGACATGGCTCTGGACTGTGTGAATACAGTAAGAAACAATGGTAACTTTAACCACATTTAACAGTACATTAGCAACATGCTAACGAAACATTTAGAAAGACAATTTACAAATATCACTAAAAATATCATGATATCATGGATTATGTCAGTTATTATTGCTCCATCTGCCATTTTTCGCTGTTGTCCTTGCTTGCTTACCTAGTCTGATGATTCAGCTGCGCACAGATCCAGACGTTAATACTGGTTTGTCTAATGCCTTGAACATGGGCTGGCATATGCAAATATTGGGGGCGTACATATTAATGATCCCGACTGTTGCGTCATAGTCGGTGTTATATTGAGATTCACCTGTTATTCAGAGGACTTTTAAACAAATGAGATTTACATAAGAAGGAGGAAACAATGGTGTCTGAGACTGACTGTATGTCATTTCCATGTACTGAACCCTAATTATTTAACTATGCTGAGGTAAATTCCATTTTCAATTCTAGGGCACCTTTAAGTTCAAATCAATAGCTCAAAAATGAATAAGACAACAATTTGCTACTTTCCACAGTAATACCATATTGAAATATATTCTAAAGCTATCAAATGAAATACTATCAAAACAATTAGATGTAGCTGAACACCTACACTGATGTTAGTCTTTCAGTATCATTACCATCTGTACTAAAGGAGAGAATATTTTTGTACTGTATGTAAACATGAAACATGAAGGCTAACATATGAATTCTAAACAGTAGAGAGTGTCATTCTTGTTTTGTTTGTTATTGTAAACTAGTTGCAAAGTTAAATAGAAGAATGTCTAAAGTGAACCATCAAAATAAAGTGTTATTTTATGTTTGTGCTCCCTCTACAGGTGAAGAGGGGAAGGTGATAAATATGTAAGAGCAACTGAAGGCCAGAAGAGGGCGCTGCGAGTGCAGGTGAATACAGTCTTTGACAGTCTTTGCAGCATGGACTTTTTCTCTTTAAACTAAAACAAATTTAATTTGATCAACAGGTCTGGGATTCACTCCTGCTTTATAATTCCCCATCTTTTACAGTTTTTTACAATCGCTATGACGATATTTTTTCAATACATTTAACAATTTTCCTAAACTCTTAACGCACCAACACACCTAAAACACACAGTTGGCAAAACGGTTAATTTCATGCTCAAATCACACATTGTAAACTAAACCCCAAAACTAATTTTCAAATACAATAATAAACTAACACAATACACTAGCTAACAAAACACTGCAAACATGTTTTAAAATCAATAATTATTCAAAACACTAACACATGTTCTCTTCCAACAGGAACATTTAGTCAATCATAACACAATGACCAAAAAAAACACTATCATCAGCTAAAATTACAGAAACTGCATTATTTTATGTGTCAGGTCTGCCCTCATACAATAGACAGTATATTGTATTGATCATAGATTGTGTTTTGCATTGTAGTTTATTTTGAAGCCTCTCTACATTTTTGTTTTGTTGGGTTTAGTAAATGCATGCATTTTGTTTCTTTTGCTGCAGAAATTCAATACAAAAATGAATGACCATCTCAGAGTAGCTTTATAAAATGTACAGTTTATGTAAAAAAAAAAGTGAAGACTTTATTTGCAAAAGGACATTTCTGCAAGATATACAAACAGAAAAAGAACAGGAATTATAATAAAAAAACAAAGTAATCTTCTAATCTGCCCGGTCTTCTGCATTTGGCCACATGTTCTCATCCACATCACACCTGATATCTTCTCTGGCAAGGCACCGTGGGAAGATGCCTTATCCACCCCTGGCAGTGTTCAGCTGTGATGTCTTGGCATGCAGCATCCATTGCATCCAGGAGGGACATTTGGTCATGTGGACGATGGTCAAAAACCTTCCATCTCCAGGCTTAGAAAAACTCCTCAATCGGGTTGAGGAAAGGGGAGTAAGGGGCAAAGAAATGGGACATCATCCTTGGATGGGCGTCAAACCAGGCTGTGACTGCACGGGAATGGTGGAATGCCACATTGTCCCATGTGATAACATATATTGGCAAGTGGTCTCCCACCTGTCCCCTTTCTACCTCTGGCACCAGTCTTTCGTGCAGGTCTTCTAAAAACAGGAGAAGGCGGTCGGTGTTGTAGGGGCCAATCTCACATTTATGCAGGAGTGCACCGTTGTTGGAGATTGCGGTGCACATGGTGATGTTGGCTCCTCTCTGGCCCGGCACGATAACTGTGGCCCTTTTGCCAATTATGTTTCTCCCACGACGCCTTTTCGCCAAGTTGAAGCCAGCCTCATCAACATAGATAATTTCATGTGGGACTTGATTGGCCTCCAACTCCATGACTCTCTGAAAGTATTTAGACACAGTGTATGTAAATGCTGTGCTGTACTGTATATCTACTGTATGTTCTAATGTACTCCAGGTTTATAGAGTAGTTTACTGCAAAACACACTGTGTATAGTACAGTAATGACTGTATTGCATAACCTTACCTGGACGTATTGGTGACGGAGTTCTTTGATGCGCTCACTGTTCCTTTCAAAAGGAACTTTGTATAGTTGTTTCATTCGGACTCTGTGTTTAGCTAGAGTCCGAGAAATGGATGTTATGCTGATTGCTGCAATGTTCCCAAAGACAAGGTTGTCCTCTACAACTCTGGACTGAATGTCCTTCAGTTTATTTCATTGTCAGCAATCACCATGTTGACAATAGCAAGTTCTGTTCTTCATTCAAGAGCTTTCCTCTGCCCCTGAGGGAGGTAGACGTTGAATCCTTAGAGGGACAAAATACAGTTACAATATAGAGACCGGAGGCAACACTCTAATACAGTAAATGTAAAATTATTTACACTTTGCTGTAGGAGAAGCAATATCCTACCTGTTGGTTTCTCTGAAAATACGGACAATGGATGCCACTGTGTCCCGGCTGAGATTTGGCTGTACTCGTTCACCAGCCTCTCTGTATGATAGCCCGTGGTTATGACATGGTCAATGATAGTAGCTTTGATCAGTTACCCTAGCTCTGGTCCTTCTTTGAGCACCACCATGCATTCTAACTCCACTCCCCCTACCTTGCCCCACTCTACTCCTCTCCCTTGTCCTTGCCCACTCACCTATCCGTCCAGTCCTTGCCCATCCCCTATTGTCCTTTCCCACTCCTCCCTTGTCCTTGTCCTTCCTCTCCTTGTCCTTGTCCCACTCCTCCCTTACCTAGGTCCTGTCCCACTCCTCTCCCTTGTCCTTGTCATGTCCTTGTCCTCTCCTCTGTCCGTCCTTGTCCTTGCCCTCCTCCCCTTGTCCTGGTCCCCCCACTCCTCACCTTGTCCTTGTCCCACTCCCCTCCTTTGTCCTCCTCCCCACTCTCCCTTGTCCTTGTCCTTGTCCCACTCCTCCCTTGTCCTGTCCTTCCTTGCCCCACTCCTCTCCCTTGTCCTTGTCCCACTCCTCTCCCTTGTCCTTGCCCCACTCCTCTCCCTTGTCCTTGTCCTTGCCCCACTCCTCCCTTGGCCTTGCCCCTCCTCTCCTTGTCCTTGCCCACTCCTCTCCCACCTCCTCTCCTTGTCCTTGCCCACTCCTTCTCCTTGCCCCATCTCTCCTGCCTTGTCCTTGCATTGCACCCTCTCCCTTGTCCTTGCCCCACTCCTCTCCCTTGTCCTTGTCCCTCTCTTGTCCTTGCCCACTCCTCCCTTGTCCTTGCCCCACTCCTCTCCCCTGTCCTCACTCCTTGATTTCCTCTCCCTTGTCCTTACCCACTCCTCTCCCCTTGTCCTTGCCCATGTCCTCCCACTCCTCTCCCTTGTCCTTGCCCCACTCCTCTCCCTTGTCCTTGTCCCACTCCTCTCCCTTGTCTTGCTCCTATCTCCTGTCCTTGCCCCACTCCCTCCCCACAGTCCCTTGTCTTGCCCCACTCCTCCTTGTCCTTGTCGTCTTGTCCTTCCTCTCCCTGTCCTTGTCTCTTATTGTCCTGTCCCACTCCTCTCCTTCCCAATTGTCCTGCCCACTCTCCCTTGTCCTGGTACTCGTCTTCCTCTCCCTCGTGCAGGCATTTTCTTTCTTTCTTTCTTTCTTTCTTTCTTTCTTTCTTTCTTTCTTCTCTTTTGCTCTATATTGTTCCTTTTCCACACAAGATCAGCCCAAAGAGTCCTCTTTTAGAACATATGATCATGCGATTGAAAAAAACCTCAACACCTGAGTGTGGTTCCTAGATGGGAATCAGCTGTGATTTATATATTTGCATAATTGCAATAAGCTGTTTCTCATTAGCAATGGAATAAAATACAGGGAATATATTTGTGTTTCAATTCACAATATAAACAGCTGTTCACTTTGACTTTAGCCTATATAAGTTATGTTTAGAACATGATGTTATCTGTTCTGACATACAGTGTGAAAGCATTTGTAAATTTGACTGTAAAATTACATTGTACATTGAGCTTGTGTGTAAAAGAAGTTCAAGCATTTTAAATTGGTGTTAACTGTGTGCATTTTGTATCAAAGCAACAGGAAATGTGTTAATTGTATAGCCTACAAAGACGGATGTTGTGCTAACCGTGTTAAGAGTTTAGGAAACTTGTTAAATGCATTGGAAAAACTGTCATAGCGATTGTAAAAAACTGTAAGAAACAAAGTTTCTCAATCAAATCAAGTCAATATATTGCTGCTTCTTGCATGTGGTTAGAGCTTTCTCTGAAGTGTCTGTTTTTCTGATCTGTGTTGATTGCTTTTATACAAAGGTTAAATCATATCACTTGTGACATAAAAAGAAAATAATTTATACTTGAATATTTTTATCAGTATTTTTTTAATACTAACTATTAGCCTATAATATTTTCATGATTACAGTTTTTCTCGATTGCTTAAACATTTCTTGAAACTATGCCTCATATTCTCAAAACAGTGAACACAAATCCATAACATCTCACCCAATTTCCCAAACATCATTCACTCTTGCTGAAAAACCAAAACCTCAGACATCACACACAAGCCCTCTAAAACACACACACACACACACACACACACACACACTTCAACATAGTCTTACACACTGATGAGATAAAATCAAAACATTACTACAAAAAACAAAAACCAGTAATAAGTTGTTGCTTGTGGTTCTCCCCCTCAAGGAACTTTACAGATGATGAACACATATATATTTGCACATTTTGTATTCCTTATTTGTAATGTACAGTACAATACACCAAACAACAACAACAAATATTCTGCCCCAGCATCACATCTTTGGTCCGGGACAGGCCAGAGAATCTCGTCAACATCACAGGCTGTACTGGCCCTATCCAGGCAGCGGGGGTAAAATTCTCTTGCATGCCTTTTCCACCCCTGACACACATCAAATGAAATGTCTTGTCAGGCTTCTTCCATTCCATCGTCTCTGTGTCCTACAAAAACAGAAGTACTGATTACTGTAACTGTAACATCCTTTTTACAAAATGGAAGCAGACAGAAGGCAGTTTCATGCATGTGTTGTAACAGAGTACAGCATGCTGTAAAAAAATGAATGTGATTTTAACAGTAAAATATTGTAAAACTAAATAGGTTAACGGCAAGTTCCCGTACTATATACAGGGAAAAACTGTAAAAGCTCTAACTAGACATTTTATGTAATTTTCACAGTAAAATGCTGTAAAAAAAAGACAAAATCAATGTATAATATACAGCCAAAATCTGTAAACTGATGTTCCCACAATTCCCTGTGTGACACTCCATATTTGAAAGTATTTTGTTTAAATAATCATGTTTCTTAATAGTTTTTTGTTATCAGTTATGTACATTAGTGTTTTATGTTACATCTTCTGTTGTTTAATGAATGTTAATTGCATTATATAAGTGTTATGGGTTACCATGATGGTGTTTTGCGTTTGTGTGAATGACTCTGAGCACCTTCTTTATATTAGTGTGTATACTTCAGCTTGTGGAAAATATATTTGTGATGATCTCTGATTCTTCATGTGGCTTTCTCTTTTACCACCTGCATTATTGTGGTGGTTGTCAGTATATGTTAAAGGTAGCCTACAAAACAGATTTTAGTAGTAGTGTGCATTGTTGAATTTACTGGTTTACATTCAAATTTTCTTGTTTGTAAATTACAGTTTATGCTAAAAACAGTTTGCTCTGTAAATGTGTTGACAGTTTTTTGTATTTTTTACAAAATTATTCTGGCAACTACAGCTGCCAAAATTATTTTGTAAAAACTAAAGATTTTTTTTTTTTTTTTTTTTTCACTGAGGTACACCTGCCTGTTTTCCTCCCTGAAGGTTCTTATGATCGAGACGATGGTGAAGCAACTTTAAGGTACAATATGTAATAATTTTGGCCGCTAGAGATCGCTAGAAGCCTATTCATAGCAAAGGTGTAGCTTGATTATGCCAAGTTTTAGAGAGGAATCTTGGGACATGTGGTCTCCATCTCAACAGACGGTGCAAAAGAATCGGGATAGGACTCGGGAAGAAATCATGTTCATGGATTCGATTATTAACGTTACTGTAGTATGAAGCAGAGCAGGACGAGTGTTGTGGGAGCTGAACGAGGCCACTGGACCGATTGATCAACACACGCCTCACGAGCAGCGGGACTTTTATTATGACACAGTTGCTGGCGCCACTTCCGCTTTTCCGGTCATGAGTATGAGGTAACGCAGCTCTGTTTATCATATTAGATACATTTGAGTGTGTTGAAAATGATGTTATAACGTTACTCTGTGCGTTCGCTCAGCGGCTGCTGTGAGACACTGTTACACACTGCAGTAAGATTTTAGAATATCATATATTAAATGCTGGATTGCTTGTGTTGATAAATGGCATACAATTAATTTTAAAACGTATTGTATGATGGAGAAAATTCTGTATTACTGTTACTAAAAATAAAGCTGCATCTGATTATGCTATGTTAGCTACTTCACAAAATAGTGTTTTTCTCTGAGGCATGGTAAAGCATGGTACTCGCAAAAAATCAAGAAAACTGATTTAAACAATAAGACTAAACGTGTTGAGCTATATAACAATAATTCGTTTTCTGTCTATAAATATATCAAAACAGTGGTTCCCTTGTCTATTAAAACGTGTAATATTTCAAAAAATCTTTGGTGTTAAACCGAGGGTAACGCGGGTATGACGCAATTGACAGGCGACTCCTCACACGTCCCGGAGCCTTGGTTAAAATTGCAATTTTCTCACGATTTACAAATAGTTGGAAACATTTGGGATATTGTAAGTACTCAAGTGAACAAAATATATAACACTGGCCTAGTGGTTTTTGGATATTTTACTGCAAAAATATTACATATTGCACCTTTAAGTTTGGCTGAACTCATTGCCCAGCCTCCTTCATATCATGGACAAGGATATGGTCAACTAGTGGCACGAATTTCATCTGAGACTCCTTGTCTCCTTTCATCTTATCCTCATCATCATCCTCGTCCTCCATTCCTTACTCCTCCTCCCTCCTCTCCTCCTGAGAGATGTGTGTTTCACTATCCAGCCCACTAGGGGGACTCATGGATTACTGTATGGACAAGTGACACATTGAAGTACATAAGTGAGTTCCTGAACCTGAAACTGAATACAGTGTTGTTCTATGAGGCTCTTCAATAAACCTCAAGAGATGATTAATGCCTCCTTGTAAATGCATACTAGACAGTGGAGGAGAAAATTTATCTGCAATGCCGTAGCATTAAAATTAGTTCTCACTACAGAAATAGCCACACATGTAAATTATGTATATTATTAAAACATCAGAAATGTCTATTAACCAGAAGAGTCTAACAATGCCTAGCAACAAGTCAGAACACCCCAGAAATACCTAGCAACCAGCTAGAACAGCATAGCAACAGCCAACTTTTGTCTTGAGGAACTTTATATTTTTCATTTCAAATTATTAACTTGCATTACTATAATCTATTAATTAAAGCTGATCATTAGGTATTCTAGAAGAAAACATATGTCAAGTGTGTGTAGGACTTCACAAAGTTTCCTCATTAAACCCACCCCTTTCTGAACAGACATAAAAGGAACAGAAACATTGTGATTTCATTCTGTTTCTGACACAAGATGGATCTGCGAGTCTCTGTCGTTCTTCTTTTCATTTTTCTCACTGGAGGTACAAAAACAGCAAGTATTGAATGTATTATTTGGTACACAGAGATCACTGAATGTCTCTCTCTGTCTTTAAGGATATTCACTCCAGTGTTACGTGTGCACATCTGAATCGAAGGATTCCTGTGACGCAAAAGAAACATGTCCAGATGGATCTTCTAAATGTATAATCAGTATAGTGGAAAAACCAGTTGGTAAGTTCAGTGTGTTGTGGAAATTTACTTCTGTAGTTTATATTAAGTAGAAATATATATATATGTTAATCTCACATAATTAATCACACATAGTTAATCACATAATTGCAATTATTTGTCTATTGTAAGAGGAACATGATTCTTGGAGTTGCTTCTTTAGCCTATTATATAAGAAGTTTGTCCTTTTGCAGATTCCTCTAAGGTGAACTTCACAACTAAAGGGTGTGCAGAGAAATGTGATCCAGGGACCCAACTGTCAGATGGAGGGACAGTGTCTGTCTGCTGTGGCAATGATCTTTGCAATGCAGCAGGTATTGGCCTTTTTTTGATGGTGTGCTCATTTATTTACATGTATTCATCTAACAGTTGCCTTTTTCCATAATCATTATTATAATAATTCAAACACAAATGATTGTTCATAAATAGCACAATATTAAATTTCAAGAGTAGTCAAGCATAGTGTAAAGCTTGAACAGCATGAAAAGGTGAAATGTATGAATTGATCAAGTGCTTTCTGAGCTTTTACTGTTTTATATATTGAGATGAAATTGATCAACAATGAACATGCATTTTTTTTTTATTAACTATTAGTTGTAGTAGTATATTATTTTCTTCATCATCTTGATTAGATGGAGTGTTTAAGGGAAGCTTCCTCCTGCTCTTCTCTCCTCTGCTCTTCTACTTCCTGTTTCAGTGAGTCCAGATTCAAGACTTCAGATTCTACAGTGAAGATCAGCGAATATGAGACACATTCTGATGCATTACTATAGTTCACTGAATAAAGCTTTTGTTGCTCTGCTGTTCTTAATTTGAAGAACTCAAAATAAAATTTGTTAATAAACAAATACGAAACAAATATATTGCATCATCATTAAAAGCAGCCAAATAATTATTCATACAAGAATCTCAACAATAAGAGTAAGATGAGTAGAGTATGTGAAATACATTTTTCATTTGGAAACACTTGTATCAACAAATCATGAAAATGTGTTTTTGGGTTAACCAATCAAAGCTTTATAATGTTTAGAATAGGGCTGTCAATTGATTTTTTTTTTTTTTTTTTTAATCGCACACCTTAATCGCACACTTATCGTGAAATTAAGCATGCACCATTTATCTTGTTTAAAGGATTAGTCCACTTTTAAATACACTTTTGCTGATAATTTACTCACCCCCATGTCATCCAAGATGTCCATGTCTTTCTTTCGTCAGTCGAAAAGAAATTAAGGTTTTTGAGGAAAACATTCCAAGATTTTTCTCCATATAGTGGATTTCAATGGCTGTTGCCATCTCTGATATAATCAGCATGGACTTTAAGATCATCCAACTGCGTGACGTGAATGACGTTATGATGCAATTTCACATGCTTCTGCGTTAAAATATTTTAATGCGTTAAGGATTTTGAATTACAGTTTTTCTCTATCGATTTGGTACATTTCTCCAAACTCAGGTAACAGCTCTCAAAACAGTTAACACAGCAAACTAAACACACTCTTATGCTGGCGAAACCGTTAAGTATTCACTGCACAATGAAACACAGCATTTTATTCTAGTAATGCATTTATTAAAATTCAATATTAACATCAAAACTAAAAGTGTGTTCTCTGTTGATTTTATAACAAATTCAGCTGAAGATACACAAAGAAATAAATGAAAATACATGTTTTTCATTAAGTTCTTTAATGAGGAGTTCAGGTGTATAACAATAAGTTGTCACCCCACACACACAAATATATATATATATATATATATATATTTATGCAAATAAGTGCATAGGTATATAAAAAATAAAGTGATAAATGTACTGCATTCATTGAATCAATTATTTTATTGATCATGCCTCTCAATTACATCTGGCCAGAGAATTTCATCAACATCACAGAAAATATTTTCACGAGTCATGCATCGTGGGAAAAAACGTCTTGAATGCTGTATCCATCCTTGACATGCTTGTGCCCCAATATCTCCACAGGCCTCTTCCATCGCTTGAAGAAGACTTACTTGGTTGTAAGGGTTGCGATCATGTACTTTCCATCTCCAAGAGGAGAAGAATTCCTCAATTGGATTCAGGAAAGGAGAATATGGTGGAAGAAACACCATCCTGAATTGTGGGTGATTCTCAAACCACTCTCGCACTAGTGCTGAATGGTGGAATTGGACATTGTCCCAAACAACTACAAAATTCCGCACCATTTGCTCCTGATCACCCTGCGGAAAGAGGATTTCATTGAGGAGGTTTAAAAAATGTAGGAGCCTTGCTGTGTTGTATGGTCCCAAGACAGCATTGTGTGCCACAACACCAGTTGTAGAAATTGCTGCACAGAGAGTGATGTTGCCTCCTCGTTGTCCAGGGACATTGACTGTAGCACGATGGCCAATCACATTTCTCCCTCTTCTCCTTTTTTTTTGAAGATTGAAGCCTGCTTCATCAATATACAGGTACTCATAATGAGTTGCGCTGCTATCCAACTCCAAGATTCTCTAGAGTAAAAAGAACACAAGGTAAAATATAGTAAATTTGTGTTTTACAGTAATGGGATTGATTGCAGTCAATACTACTGTGAAATTGTTGCTGAAGTTTGAGTTCACACTTTGAAGCAGCAGTATACATAGATATGCCTAAATCTTTTCACATATAGTAGCATGGAATAGTTTATGGACACATACTTAAAATTCAGGAAAAATATATCTTTGAGTTGACAGTAAAATTGCAGTAATTGGGTTGCACATACTTGAACAAACTGGAATCGCAACTCCTTCACTCTAACAGAGTTCCTCTCAAAGGGCACTTTGTATACTTGCTTCATTCGGATAGCATTTCTTCTTAGAACACGGTCAATTGTGGAGAGACTGCATTGGTGGATATTGTGGAACAGTTGATTGTCCTGTGTTATTCTTTGCTGAATTTCTTTGAGGCGGAGGGTGTTGTTCTGGACCACCATGTCAACAATGGCATGCTCTTGTTCAACTGAAAAAAGTCTTGTTCGTCCACCTGAATGTTCTCTAACTTCAATTCTGAAAAAGGTTTGGACAAGCAGGAACATTTACTGTAGAGATCTAGACCTATGTCAAACAAGACTACATGGACTCTCATTGTAAAAGTAGAATGATATAGTTACTTACCGGTTTTCCCTCTGAAATGTACGGATAATTGAAGCCACTGTGGATCTGTTTATATTGGGCTGAACTCTCTGGCCAGCTTCTCTCAGTGAGAGACCATGATTTATGACATGGTCAATAAGTGTGGCTCTGATTTCATTTGAAACACGTGTGTACCCTACCCTCATTCTACCTCTCCTCCCTCCTCGTACACCTTGGCCTCCTCTTCCTCTTTGCCCTCCTCTTCCTCCCTGTCCACCTCTTCTTATATTTTCTCTTTCCACTATACCATTGCCCTCCAATCTATCCATCTCTTCAATCTCTTCTCCTCTTCCTACATCCTCAGCTCTTCTCGCTCTTCCTCCTACATCTTCAGCTCTCCTCCTACATCTCAGCTCTTCCTCTACTTTCATCTCTTTTCTCTTTCTCTATCTCCTCTTCTCTATCTCTCTTCCTCTTCTTCTCCTCTACCCTGGCCACCACCTCTCACTCTTAAACCTCTTCTGTTTCCACTGCTCATACTTCTTTTTTTTGTCTTACTGTATCTCCTCATTTGTCTTCTTTGTTCTTCTTCTCTTCCCCCTTTGTAGTTGTTGTAATTACGTAAGACAGCTGTGTGAACAATTAGAAAAATTGGCTTTTCTGTGTTGAGTGGATTACTAACTCATCAGATAACAATTTGGCGTTAATTGAAGACACAAGGTGTGCAACTGACTATTTTACAATTCACAGAGTTTTGGTTGTTGTGTTTTGAAAATGGTACAAAAATGCTTGTGATCTTTGTGAAGAACAATGAAAAAGTTACAAATGTTTTTCCTGATATATTAAAGATTTGGTTGGCTGTATGAACTGCTGTGATAAAATTTGGGATTTTTGTGCACAGTGTTTTGAAAAAAATATGCTTTTGATTTGTGATTTGTATGAAATGAAGGAGAATTTACTATCTGTTTAGGACAATTACAAAGTGTACTGATCACTGTGTTAACTGTTTTGAAAGCTGTTACCTGAGTTTGGAGAAATGTACCAAATCGATTGAGAAAAACTGTAATCGCATGCGTTAACGCGTTAATGTTAACAGCCCTGGTTTAGAAACAATTTGACTATAATCAACAACTGCTCACATTTACATTTCACTGTAAAACTGGGCCTTTATGTCTTAAATGTAAATAGGTCTTAGTTTAATTAGGATATTTAAGTATCTTTTATAAATGTTCACTTGAAAAAAACATTATTGGTGTGCATCTTGAGACAAAACAATGACATTGACATTTTTTAGGATATGCCATTACAAGTTGCGTTCAGTTAAAACAGCTCAAACATGCATTTTTGTCTGTGAGACCGGGGGTAAGCCTTTAAAAAGACATTCGTCCAGAGAGACTTGCAAGATTAACATTTTTTTTTCTTACTCAGTAACACTCACACAACCACAGACATATAGTCACACACACACACAGTTGTGACAAACACTGTTTAGATAATGTTTCAGAGAGCGGCATAATCTCTAATGCCTCCTTGATCCCAATCGAATTAAAATGACTTGAAATAATGATCTGAGTGAGCTGGTTTTTAAAGATGATATAGGAGAGATCTTTTAGTTACCATTGTGCTGGAGAGTAGAGCCTGTGCTTCAGTCAGTGATGAGCTGAGAAACACTGATGCTGCATGTTGCTTCACTGAAAGACAGTAACTTTGTCACTCCTGATGCAGTGATAAGCTGTTTGCTGAGTATTTTAACACATATATGTATGTTGGTGCTAGCTTAGACAAGCTGCAAAAATTTAAAGTCATGTTTTTAGTTATTACACTCATAACATTAAGTGTTTGCAGTTAAGAAATATTAATTTTCAGTTGACTCAAATGAAATAAGTTCACAGGACTAATGCTATATAAATACTGTTTTTTTTTAAACTTTAACTGTTTAAAGCAATCGGTTTCCCAAATGAGTTCATTTCCATGGTAGTATTACGGTAACATACTGTAAAAAAAAAGGAGAGCTGTAAATTTACAGTAGAGAGCTATAAATTAACAGTACATTACTGGCAAATACATCTGCCAGTAGATTACCATTATTTTACAGCACAATTTTTCCGATTAACTGATGCAAATATTCATAATTAATCATAAGTTATGATTAATTATTAATATTTCCTCTTTGAGCTAATTTACTACAGATGGAAATGGATCATAAAGTTGAAGTATATTGGTCTAAAAGAAGAAAAAACCCAGAACCAAAGTGGGGACCTTTTTTTATTTCAGAAGAGCACTCAAGCACTGTAGTCTACATCCTCACATACATGAATCGATTTACAAATATATGAAGAACTCCTACAAATGCAGCATAAATGCACAAATATATATGCTTCTTTGTAACAATGTGACCATAAATTGTTCACATTTACAATATTTAACATACGCAGAAGAGAAAAGAAGCATCATGTTAGTTTTTCTTACTCAGTGACACCCACACAACCACAGACACTCATGTCACACATTTCACATGAACTACACACATCCACACCACATTCACATTTGCACTGATACACACACAACACACAAACACACGCACCCCTTCTCTTCTGTTAATCTGAGCTCTCTTATATCTGGTAAATTGTAACAACAGTTTAAAAAATTGTTCTCTGAAATATAGACTGACAAACATAGACATAGACAGGTGCGCCACTGGGGTTTAAAAGGCTTTTTCCCAAATAAAAAAACACTATGTAGGAACTAAAAATAGCAACACATCCCTCCACACCCGTTTGTCACTATGCACTGAAAAATTGTTCACAAGCCCTTACAAACTAAGTTTTTAAATAAGGATATTTTTCTTACACAAACAAAGCCATGTGGAGTGCACGTTTATGATGGATGGATGCATTTCTTTTGGCTTCAAAATCTCCTCCTCTATTCACTCCCATATAAAGCTTGGAAGAGCCAGGACCAGAGGTGTATAGTCCAGGGGTCAGAAAGTAAAAGTTCTGCCATATTTTTATTCCACCCACTGAAGCGGTGTTAAAGTTAATGAGATAAATAAGTGATTAATTGAGTGATGATTGAGCATTATTGAAGACACCTGATGATAACAAGCAGAATCACCAATGGAGAAAATCACAATTTTTAAGATACCATCACAGAGATCAGGGTTTGCTTTAGTTGAGCTCTTGACCCTTGACTTTTTAATATTATATTTTGTTTGGGTTGCTGTAACTGAGTTATAACAGCCAGACAAGCAAAGAAAAAAGATGATCAGGTGGTGTTGGTTATGTTTTCACATAATCATTATTTGACCAACACCACCTGATCATCTTTTTTCTTTGCTTGTTTGGCTGTTATATTCAGTTGTTGTTTGGTGTATTGTACTGTACAGTACATTAAAGAATAAAAAATGTATACATGTGTTCATCATGTGAAAAGTTCCTTGAGAGGGAGAACCACAAGCAACACAACTTATTACTGTTTTTTGTTTTTTTGTAGTAATGTTTTGATTTTATCTCACCAGTGTGTAAGACTATGTTGAAGTGTGTGTGTTTTTGAGGGCTTGTGTGTGATGTCTAAGGGCAGAGTTTAGTTTTTCAGCAAGAGTGAATGGTTTTAAGTGGAGCGCTTCATTTAGACCTGAAAATAGGATGTTTGGGGAATTGTGTGAGACATTTTGGATTTGTGTTCACTGTTGTGAGAATATGAGGCATATTTTTCAAGAAATGTGTTTAAGCAATCGAGAAAAACTGTAATAAAAAACAATGCAGATTTCAAACCAGCTTTACAAAATTAAAATATCTTACAGGCCAATAGTGTTACTATAAAGCTCAGGTCAGTTCAGTGTTGATTCAGTTCAGTTCAATAACTAAAATTCAATAATTGTGCATATACACTATACTGTACATACAGTGTATTTATGCACATAAATGTATGTGTGACAACCTCCTGTGCACAGTGAACAAGAAAAAGACACAATATATAGTGTTGTACATTTTACACATCCATGTGTGTAGTTTGGGGTGTGCATGGCTGCAGAACCTGATTTTGCTGAGTTCAACATGTTCCTGGGTCAACATTTTTATTGATCCTGGAACAACATTCAAATCAACCAAGATTTGAGGGACAAGTTTACAGATGATCTCAAGTTTAGGCTTAAAATCATGAATTGGTGCTTCTACATCAGTGTTATTAAAATATTTTGAATGAAGGGTTTGCTTTTGCAAGTGATGTGTGACATTTTACATGTTGTGTGTGTGTGTTTTGTGTTTAGAGAAATATAGAAACTGTGTAAGCAATTTTTAAAAACGTAAACTTTTTTTGGTTAAAGGTGCCCTAGAATCAGAATTTGAATTTTCCTCGGCATAGTTGAATAACAAGAGTTCAGTACATGGAAAAGACATACATTGAGTTTCAAACTCCATTGTTTCCTCCTTCTTATGTAAATCTCATTTGTTTAAAAGACTTCCGGAAAACACTCGGATCTCAACATAACACCGACTGTTACGTAACAGTCGGGATCATTAATATATGTATGACCCCAATATTTGCATAATGCCAGCCCATTCGACGCATTAGACAAGGAAAGGCAGTATTAACGGCTGGATCTGTGCACAGACAAGGTAAGCAAGCAAGAACAGTGAAAAATGGCAGATGGAGCAATAATAACTGACATGATCCATGATATCATGATATTTTTAGTGATATTTGTAAATTGTCTTTCTAAATGTTTCATTAGCATGTTGCTAATATACTGTTAAATGTGGTTAAAGTTACCATCGTTTCTTACTGTATTCACGGAGACGAGAATCATTGCTATTTTCATTTTTAAACACGTGCAGTCTGTATAATTCATAAACAACTTCATTCTTTATAAATCTCTCCAACAGTGTGTAATGTTAGCTTTAGCCACAGAGCATAGCCTCAAACTCACACAAAATCAAACGTAACCATCTAAATAAATACTTTACTCACATAATTCGAAGCATGCAGCAGCATGCATGACGAACATCTTGTAAAGATCCATTTGAGGGTTATATTAGCTGTGTGAACTTTGTTTATGCGATGTATATATAGTCGAGAGCTCGTGGGGCAGAGGGAACGCATCTCTTAAAGGGGCCGTGCTGAAAAAATCAGTGCATAGTTAATGATGCCCCAAAATAGGCAGCTAAAAAAATTAATTAAAAAAAATCTATGGGGTATTTTGAGCTGAAACTTCACAGACACATTCAGGGGACACCTTAGACTTATATTACATCTTGTAAAAAAACAATCTAGGGCACCTTTAAAAATGATCCGAATCAATTTTTAAGCAAAAACACAACCAGCCAGTGTTCATGTCCTTACCTTATAGCCTGATTCACAATGGTAAGATTGTAATAATGTTGTTAATCTGAGTGGTACTGGTGAATTTCCGCTGGAAATTCAAGCATGCCGCCGTTCGTCTGAGCGTCATTACATCACGTCTGTTTACATAAAGAACGAGTCCCAGCTAGCAGGCTAAATCACACAGTAAAATCCCCAGTGTTAAATTAATATCCAAAGTGTACATATGAGTCCATCTTGCCGGGTGTTAAAAATTTACACTGAAGCAGTGTTAAAGTTAATGAGATAATTGATTGATGATTGAGTGATAATTGACAATTAGTGGAGACACCTGATGATAATAAGCAGAATCACTGAAGAAACAACAAGAGAAAAAGAGAGAGACACAACAACTACAACTGACTTCCAGCCATTAAACATTATTACACTTATTATTAACCAGTTTGATTTGATTTCTGTCATACATCAACAAAAGTTCTTATTGAGAATTAACAGATGTTTAGATGTTAATGTTTTAATGAAAGTTTAGTTTGAAGTCACCATGATGGTGAAAAGCATTTCCTTTAGCTGGGCTCTTGACTCTATTAACCTTAATTTATCTCTGGCTGCTCCAACTTTGTGTTTGTAGAGCACATTTGTTATGGCCAGAGAAACTATGATCTGAGCTGTGTTTCCCAAAAGTGCAGAGA
Source organism: Culter alburnus (assembly GCA_028476615.1). NCBI lineage: Eukaryota > Metazoa > Chordata > Actinopteri > Cypriniformes > Xenocyprididae > Culter > Culter alburnus. The sequence goes on from JAOTNS010001484.1 coordinate 75,251, forward strand.
GCCAAAGTTGATCAGTTTAGGTTTACAATGCTTTGGGAAGCACAGTCACAATGGTTGTGTTTTCTCATTGTGAAATGGCCAGATTCATTGGTGACATCCAGTATTAACTGGTGATATAGATGTTATATTATTTCTTTATAGTAAATCTCTGTTACTGCTTGAGATCCAGCAGAGCTTTTATAATCTGAAGTGTGCTTTTTTTGAAACACACACAGACATCAAGAATCAGCATATGACCCTCAACAATGGTGACAATCAAACAAAGTGTTTCATGTTGCAGTGCATGATGGGAGCCACCAATCAAAACTCATCCATGGCTCCCATCATGCATTGCTGCATGCATAAATTATGCAGCTGAATTGTCCTGTAATTTTCGTAGATTGATCATGTTTACTTTTATTTTTCTGTAGTTTTGTTGTGACAGTAGCTTGTTTTGTGATGTTCAGAGTTGATCTGTTTGTCAGTATTTTGTATTTATTTATCGTCACCGTTCTTGAGAATCATATGCTGATTCTTGATGTCTGTGTGTGTGTTTAAACATTGAAGCTTCAGTGCATAATGTGTTATTCTTAAAAAAAAATAAGTCATACTGCTGTTGGATCTCAAGCTGTAAAATCACAGGACTACAATCATTAATACTAAAGCTACACATCAAGCACAGAGTCAGAGATTTAGACTCTAAACGACATCAGACCATCACATGATGATTATATCATCATCAAATTATATTGTGACCAGATCCTATTTTCTGACCATAACAAATGTGCTTTACAAACACAAAGTTGGAGCAGCCAGAGAAAAATGAATAATAAAAGGTAAAGAGTCAAGAGCCCAACTAAAGCAAACGCTGACCTCTTTCATGGTGACTTGAAATGAATCATTCCATAAAACATTAATTAACGCCTTTTTTTCTCTCTTTCCTTCAATGATTCTGCTTATTATCATCAGGTGTCTCCACTAATTGTCAATCATCACTCAATCATCAATCAATTATCTCATTAACTTTAACACTGCTCCAGTGTTACTTTTTAACACCCGGTAAGATGGACTCATATGTACACTTTGGGTGTTAATTTAACACTGGGGATTTTACTGTGATGTAAAGACAAAACAAAAACGTTAATCATATTATTATTATGAAAAAAAAAACCTTCTTATTCCTATCCTTTCACTTCCTCTAATCCCTCTCTATTGTAGTTTATGATAATCTGAGCACTGCCTATAACTTGTATTGTGAGCACTTCTTGTCTATTTGCCTCGTCATGGCGACTCGCTTGTTGTATTCCTCATTTGTAAGTCGCTTTGGATAAAAGCGTCTGCCAAATGAATAAATGTAAATGTAAATGTATATAAAGAATTCATCTATTTAAAAGGAATTCATAACAGATTTCCAGGCATTTCTTTTTTTTCTTTTTCTTTTTTTTTTCACAGTTGATGTATTTTGCTTGCTTTAAAATAAATGTCTCTTGTTTAGTTAAGTTTTTATATTGGAGTCTTTTTTGCTGCCATTGTTTTCCTTGGACTTGCTTCTCAGTTCCATGCAATTTTAAGCTTTTCTTGGTTCATTCCATGTTTTACAGGCAACCTCTCTCATGCTAATTCAGATTAGCACAGTTGGTTTTAAATTAATCTAGTTTATTTTAAGTCTGGACTCCATAGTCCAGGTTTTAGTAATCTGTACTTAATCTGTGTTTCAGAAAGACATTTTTTAAGACACGATTAACTATTCTAGATTAAGACCTATCCTGGCTTAATTTAAACCCTGTCCGGGAAACCGCCCCTATAAATAACTTTGCAACTACATGTCAACTAACTCTCATTAGAGTATTAGTAGACCGTTAGGGTTAGTAGAATAACGTGACATGTAGTTGAAAAGTGAATTAGAAGAATGTCTAAAGTGGACCATCAAAATAAAGTGTTATTTTATGTTTGTGCTCCCTCTACAGGTGAAGAGGGGAAGGTGATAAATATGTAAGAGCAACTCAAGGCCAGAAGAGGGCGCTGCGAGAATACAGTCTTTGCAGCATTGACTTTTTCTCCTTGTGTTCAACACCCATATTTTAAGATAAAATTTAATTTAATCAACAGGTCTGGGATTCACTCCTGCTTTGTAATTGCCCATCTTTTAAGAAATCCACAAGATTTTTTTTTTATTCAAAAAAAGCCAATTTATTGCTACTTCTTGCATGTGGTTAGAGCTTTCTCTGAAGTGTCTGTTTTTCTGATCTGTGTTGATTGCTTTTGTACAAAGGTTAAACCATATCACTTGATATACAAAGAAAATAATTGTTACTTTAATATTTTATACTTACTTTGAAAAATGCTTGCAGAGTTAGAGTTTTATCATCGCTTCATAACATTAAGAAACCACTGTAGTCACGTGAACTGTTTTAAATATGTTTTTAGTAGTTTTCTGCATTGAAAATTTTAATTGTCTTGCTAGTAATGCAGGCCTCACTGAGCCATTGAATTTGATCAAAAATATCATAATTTGTGTTCTGAAAATGAACGAAGGTCTTACGGTTCTTGTGGAACGACATGAGGGTGAGTAATAAATGACAGAATTTTCAGTTTTGGGTGAACTAACCCTTTAACAGTTTTCAATCAGCCTGACAGTTTGACTGAGAAAGAGAAGAGCAGAAACAGGAGATGAAGTGATGATAATAACCAGAGGTGGAAAGTCCAGGGGTCAGAAAGTAAAAGTCCTGCCATATTTTTTATTCCACCCACTGAAGCGCTGTTAAAGTTAATGAGATAAATAAGTGTTTAATTGAGTGATGATTGAGCATTATTGAAGACACCTGATGATAACAAGCAGAATCACCAAAGGAGAAAATCACAGTTTTTAAGACACCATCACAGAGATCAGGGTTTGCTTTAGTTGAGCTCTTGACCCTTGACTTTTAAAATGATTTTTTTGTTTGGGCTGCTGTAACTGAGTTATAACAGCCAGACAAGCAAAGAGAAAAGATGATCAGGTGGTGTTGGTTATGTTTTCACATAATCATTACTCGATCTGAATCACTGAACTCATTTAGAGCCCAATCTCTGAGTTAGATTTACATTATTGATTACAGCAGAACTGTGATTCTACAGCAGAAGATCCAATTTTTTCAAAATAATCCAAAGGTTTTATCAAAAGTTGTTCTTAATAGAAAGATTTCTCTCATTTAGACACACAGAGATCAAGAATCAGTCTGTGAATCTCTACAGTGGTGACTGTCAAAAAGAATGTTGCAGTGCATTCTGGGAGCCACCAATCAAAATTCATCCACGGCTCCCATCATGCATTGCATTCTCACTATTTTATTTTTTGCTGTTTTTTATGTGACTTTTTAGTAGCTTGTTTTCTAATGTTCAGAGTTGATCTGTTTATCAGAATATGTTGCTTGTCACCGTCATTGAGATTCATATGCTGATTCTTGATGTCTGTGTGTGCCTAAAAGAAAGATTTTTTTTTTGATCAGAACAACTTTTAAGAAATCTTTTGGATTATATTAAAAAAAGCTGATCTTCTGAATCACAGTGCTGCTGTAATCAATAATGTAAATCTAACTCAGAGATTGGGCTCTAAATGAGTTCAGTGATTCAGATCAAATAATGATTATGTGAAAACATAACCAACACCACCTGATCATTTCTCTTTGCTTGTCTGGCTGTTATAACTCAGTTACAGCAGCCAAAACAAATTCTAACATTAAAAAGTCAAGGGTCAAGAGCTCAACTAAAGCAAACCCTGATCTCTGTGATGGTGTCTTAAAAATTGTGATTTTCTCCTTTGGTGATTCTGCTTGTTATCATCAGGTGTCTTCAATAATGCTCAATCATCACTCAATTAAACACTTATTTATCTCATTAACTTTAACATAAAACAAAACAAAAATATGGCAGGACTTTTACTTTCTGACCCATGGACTTTTCACCTCTGCTTACATACTGTTTACAAACCTGTTAAACTTAAGTTAAAAACAATAACATAATACAAAACTGAATAAGACAGAAATTTGCTACAGTAATATAGTTGTGATAATGAAATGTATTCTGAATCTGATTGGTGTGTGTGAAATTTTGACTCTTAGTGTTTCCATGTGGGTAACTGTGTGCTAACTGAGCTCAAGCTATGCTGACTTGAGCGAACAATATTGAATGCTAGTGTTTTCTATATGACAACATGGTGTAGGCAATGAGAAATGAAGGGATTTGTGTCTAAAATTTTGCAGTGATAGTTCAACAAATTGATTCATGTCTCAAAACAGGGGAATGGTGTTTATAGTTTAGGGAAATGGGTGTGCTTTTTGATAAATGGCGTTATGGTTTTGAAATTTTAGTTCAGTCTGGTTATAGTGTTAAAGAAATCGAGAAAAACTGTAATCAAGCATTAGTCTTTCAGTTTCATTATCATCCATTCAAAAGGGAAACTTAGGAATAATTTTGTTCTGTAATATAAACATGGACCATAAACTGCAGTGAATTATAAGCAGTAGAGAGGATTATTCTTGTTTTGTGAAGAAATTTTACAAAAGAAAACAGTGTATAATGCTAACTGATGTTAGTGTTTTTGTTTTTTTGACTGACAAAGTGTGTTTGTTGATTGGAACATTTTGCTAGTGTTCTGGAAGAATGAGTTGATTTGAGACATGAATGAAGTGTTTTGATAGATTTAGTGCATTTTGAATGTGAATTAACTGCTGTGCCAAGATGAAAGTTGGTTAAGAGAACTGTGTGAAGAGTGACCTAAGTATTGAGAAATGTGTCCTAGCAATTGTATAAAACTGTAAATACACAAGATAATGAACTCAGTACTAAATAGGTGTGCTGTAATCAATAAAATAATGAATAACCATGGCAACCAGGGGGAACAAAAGGAAGTTTAGTCGCCTTCATTTATAAAGCGCTTTTTACAATACAGATTGTTTCAAAGCAGCTTTACAGTGATAATAGGAAATTACTGGAACAGAGATTGTTTTGACTGTACAGCAGCTCTAGAAAAAAGTTATTAATTTCCACTGTAAAAATCATTAGTTATTATACAAACTCAGGAAACAAGAAACAAATAGAAAGAAAAATAAAAGACCTTGAAAACAAAACCAAAACAGAAAAACCATGACATAGTCATATTGCTTTTAAGAATTTCAGACATTTGATTGGTTAACCTAGATGAACAACCACAATCACATTTTCATGATTTATTGATAAGTTTGTTTACACACTCTTGTGTAATCTTATACTTTATCAAAGGATCTCATTTTCTTTGTATGAAAGAATGTGTTTTTGTGCTGATCTTCACTGTAGAATCTGAAGTCTTGAATCTGGACTCACTGAAACAGGAAGTAGAAGAGCAGAGGAGAGAAGAGCAGGAGGAAGCTTCCCTTAAACACTCCATCTAATCAAGATGATGAAGAAAATAGTATTAATTACCCTGCAAACAATCCTGCACTGGCCCTTTACGGGCCCACTAAAGGCTAACGTAAAGGCCCCTAGCAGACAGCCTGCACGGGCAGCCCTCACTATTAATCTACAACAATAAATCTGGCAGCGCAGGGAGACAAACATGTACCATTAATGAAAATAACAGTTAAAGATCGATAAAATGAAACAACAATAACTAGCAGAAGCGTCTGCCAAACAAAAACTGTAAAACAGTTACAGTAAAATATCCTAAATCATTCTCTGTAACTTGTAAATCTCTTTTTAGTTAACAGTCAGCTAACAAGAGTAAATCACACATGAGCTAATATAACTATCACTGCATCAGCAGCTACACAGTTACTGTCTTTAAATGAAGCAACATGCAGCAGATCATCAGTGTTTGTGGATCATCACTGACTGAAGCACAGGAGCTACTCTCCAGCACAATGATAACCTCACAAAACTCAGATAACAGAAACTCTGACCCTTGACTTACAAACTTTATCTTTTCTCTGGCTTTTGTAACTGTGTGTTTCTGAAGCACATTTGTTATAACAAAAAGTTATGAGAGAAAAAGCTGACCGGATGGTGATGGTTACTTATTGGTGATTCAGTCATTATGAAGAGGCCAGGTTCACTGATCTCTGAGAACATTATTTAGATTTTATAATCTCACATCACAGTATAGCTTTAATACACTGTTGCATGAAATGTTGTCTCGCTTTAATATTTTGAAAGTTATTTTAGACATTATGCAAAAATTATTTGGATAAGGACTGTATAGACTCACACAAACATCAAGATTCAGCGTATGAACCTCAACAATGGTGACAAAATTTTCAGCTCACCAGATCACTTCTGAGCATCACAAAACAAGCTACTCAAAAAAGTGACAAAAAAGGCTTTTTATTGATTGTCACCATTGTTGAGGTTCATACGCTGATTCATGATGTTTGTGTGTCTAAAACACAAAGCAGAAAATACTTTCTGTATAATGAATAAACAACTCAGAATTTCTGATTTTATATTTTTATGATCACAAGACTAACAGCTAATGCGCTCAGAGATGATCAGGATGCTACTGACGAATGAATAATCAACTTCATCAGGCAAGAATTTCTCAATGTAAAATAAACATGCTGTAGAAACAAACAGTCACAGCAGCCAAAGAAATACTGATGCTGAAAAGTCAAGAGTCAAGAGCCTAACTAAAGCGAACACTCACCTCCATTACGGTGACTTCAAACTTCATTATTTTCAATAAAACATCAACATCTAAAAGTTTTGTATGAAAGAAATAGTCAAACTAAAATAGTCAGTGTTTAATGCTGGTCATGTGACAGTGTTTTCAGCTTTTTTAAATAAGGAGATTTGACTTTAATTTTATGTTTTTTGTTTGGTAGCCGTTGCTGCCAGTCATTTTATCATCTGTTTTGTTATTGTATTAATTCCAGATTATTTTTGTAATTTTACATACATTTGAAAGTAATTTAAGAAAACAGAAAAATACTGTTTAAAAATATAGTAATTTTTCGTTATAAAAATGTGAATTACTGTAATTTGTCATTAATTTTTATTCCTTCTGTGCAGAGTTATAATATTGAATTTCACATTAAATTTTAAAAAGCAGCCAAACAGAGCGTGGGAAATGAAAGTGGGCCCACAAAAACCAGCATGAACCCCAGGGGCATGTTTGCAGGATAATAATTCTACTACTACTACTAACAGTAATCATTAAAAAATACATGTTCATTGCCGATCAATTAAATCTGTTTTCAAAAAACAAAAATAATGCAGTGTTGGGGGAGCCAAACAAAGGCCAATACCTGCTGCATTGGCTGCATTGCAACGGTCACTCTTACAGCAGCGGACATCCATTGATATACCTTCGTGTGTCCGTACTTTCGCATTTTGACATTGACTTGCACACCCTTTAATTGTGAAGTTCATGGTTTTGTCACCTGCAAAAAGGACAAACGTTCTAAATAGGCAAAATAATCAATTCCAGAAATCATGTTCCTCTTGCAATACACAAACAATTGCAATTATTTGATGATATTAACTTTCAGTAAACTACAGATGTAAATTTCCACATCACACTGGACTTACCATATGATAGACTCGCTTCACAGCTTGAACATGCAGAACAATCATCTGGACATGTCTCCAATTTTAATTCACAGTAACCCGTCCAATCAGGTTTGCACACGTAACACTGGAGTGAATATCCTTAAAGACAGAGAGAGACATTCAGTGATCTCTGTGTACCAAATAATACATTCAATACTTGCTGTTTTTGTACCTCCAGTGAGAAAAATGAAAAGAAGAACCACAGAGACTCGCAGATCCATCATGTGTCGGGAACAGAATGAAATCACAATGTTTCCGTTCCTTTATGTCTGTTCAGAAAGGGGTGGGTTTAATGAGGAAACTTTGTGAAGTCAAACTTGACACACTCAAACACTCACGATAAATGTTTCTCCTCCAGAATAATGATCAGTTTTAAATAATGAATTATTAGTGTAAGATAATGATTTTAAATGAAAGGAACGACAGGACAGGACTAACATGATTAGATGCTCTTCCATTTTTTTTATCCGCTAACAAAGAAACTTGGCTGAGTTATTTCAAGATTATCACGGGATGACCAATGTCATTGCCAGGCACAGATCTTGCTGAAGCAGATGAATTTAATGTCAGCATGGAAATTGTCTCCAGAGGGGGAATATGGAAATAGTATTGTGCCAGAGTAAATGATCAACGTTAAGAAATAGCATTCAAGTTTAAAACCAAGATGGTTCCTGTAGTTTAGACACCCTTTCAGCTGTAAAATCTGTTCAATTATTAGGCACACTGTTAGCAATTGATGTAATTTTTTACAATAAATTTTTAACAGTGCAAGACTAAATGGACACATATTAATCATTGTAAATTAGCTCATACTCCCAAACCTTATGAGTTAAATGAGACCGGCGAAAAGAATCTTGTCCTTTAGTGACTTGGGGGCCTGTGATGACGATATGGCGGGTGGGGGCTAATGGGTAGTTTACACCACCTTCAGTTTAGTCGCCACACGGTCTCTGAGATATCTGTCTATATCGCTATAAGGGAGTCAAAATAATTCCAGCAAGATTTAAACAAACTTGTTTTTCAAAAAGAGCAGAATGTTTTCTGTTCTCTTGTTTTTGTTGTTGCAGATCGACTAAGAAATTCGCTGAGAGAGTTCAAGCCTATCACGCCGAGGACACTCTGTGACAACAACACTGACAATCAGAATAACAAGAACTTCAGTCAGAGAGACGGAACTTCAAAATCTTCAACTTCCCCACGTAGAAGCCGACGTTCTCTGGACCTTGAGCAACGTTCTCTAAAGGTGATGAAAATTCCGAACCTTTACAGAACATTCAGGACATTCCTACACTGTAAAAAATAAATCGTAAAAAAAAGGTCAGCTACGGCTGTCAAACAAAAACCTTAAAATTAAAGTAAAATATTCTAATTTAAATAAAGTGCACAAAACTTTCACAGAAATTTTCATTAAAAGAAAAACACTGTTATTTTACAGGTATTCCCTGAATTTTTACAAAAAAAACACCTTCACTGCAAAACATAATATTAAAAAAAAAGAAAAAAAGGTCAAATGACTTTCAGCAATGGCTGCCAATCAAAGACTGTAAAATAATTGTAAAAAATCCTAATTTAAACAAAACACATGTATATCCTGAGTTGTTACTAACAAAACACATTCACTGTAATGTGAATCTCCTGTATTTACCCCCCCCCAAAAAAACACACATGAATGAATTACCATAGCTATGTCACTGTCTCTGAAATAAAGCAACATGCAGCATAACATTGATGTTTTCTGGCTCATCCACAGGCTCTACTCTCCAGCACAATGGTGACCCACAAAAAAAAAAAAAAAAAAAAAAAAAAAACGATAGAAACCCTCTAAATCCTTTAGATTTTTTTTTGTCACCATTGTTGAGGTTTGTATGATGAGTGCTGATGTCTAAATGTGTCGTTTTTAACTTTTAAATAGTTTTGGACAATATTACACAAATCGTTTCAGTGTTACTAATGAATTTATTCACATCGTTTGAGTTTATTGTTTTTTTCTCATATAACACTTCAACTCCAAAAATAAACAAAACCACAAAAAAAGCAGTTATTTGTTTATTATTAAAACAGACAGGCTGATCTGCTTTACCAATGTTATCTGAAAACACCTGCAATTGCTGATAAAGAAACAATTCAACAAAAGTCAAGGATCAAGAGCTCAACTAAAGCAAACACTGGACTCCATGATGGTGACCTCAAACTAAACATTTTCAATAAGACATCAACATCTAAACCTCTGTTAATTCTCAGTAAGAACTGCTGTAGACGTGTGACAGAAATAAAGTCAGTCAGGTTAGTAATAAGTGAAGCTGGTAATGCCGTTTGTGGAGATGTTTAATCAGATCTTCACAGAATTAATGTCTTTTATCTTCAGTTCATCTAAGGCTGTGACTGAAGTCAGTTGTAGTTCTTGTGTGTCTCTTTTCTTCAGTGATTCTTCTTGTTAACAGCACATGTTCATCATTAAAGCTTAATCATCCTCTAATTAATCACTTAATTATATCATTAACTGTCAGAGTTGGAGCTAAACTCTGCGGGAATGTGGATCTCGAGGTCCGGATTTGAGGACCCCTGTTCTAGATCATGTATCTGCAAGTCTCAAGCAGAATGCCAGTTGTCCATCAGTACCAATACAGGACCTGCACACAGAACACTAGCTCACATACACAGATACACATGATTCACAGCTTCTTCAAGATTGAAGTTGGCCCGAGCTTTAACTATAAACAGGAAAGATTCCCAAAACTTCCTGATAAGTTGTACTTTTCTCTCAGTGAGAGATACAGACAATATTCATTATTTTCCAGTGTTTGAAGATGAAGAGGAAAATAAATTCTTTAACATAAGTTGAAGTCCTTCAAATAATTTAATATTTAGGATACATGTTGATTAATATCTTGATTATAAATCATTCAAAAGATATATATTGAAGCAGCAGTGGATTCCAGAATCACTTTCACTTTGATATAATTATTCATGTTTATTTCTGTTCAACTTTATTTCTCAATGTTTATAAATTCATCCACAATTCAATGCAACACATGCAGGCCAGAAGTCATTGAAAAGTGAGAACAAGTAAGAAAAAAAATGGTTCAAGGTCCAAAATTAATTCAAGAATGCGATAACTATAAAGATAACGATAAAGATATAGTTTTAAAAATCGCTCTAAATATAAAAGAACAGCACTGTCCACACCACAGCGATAACGATATAGAGAAACGATATTGTTGGGATCATTTTCAGAACGTTTTTTTTTTTTTTTTTTTTTTCAGCTGTTGAATGATAAAACACTGACAGCCAATCAGAATCCATTCTAATTTAACGGCTAAAATGGCAGCGGAGAAGTTAATCGGTGAGTATATCAAGTATACTTAAGTGTAATCTTAAGTATATTTCTGAGCGGTACATAAAAAAAGACTGAAATATTCTTTCTTATTTTTAATTTAAAAGTTCAACACCCATATTTTTAAAACAAATTTAATTTGATCAACAGGTCTGGGATTCACTCCTGCTTTGTAATTCCCATCTTTTAAGAAATCCCAAAGTTTTTTTACTCAAAACAAGCCAATTTATTTCTACTTCTTGCATGTGGTTAGAGCTTTCTCTGATATGTCTGTTTTTCTGATCTGTGTTGATTGCTTTTGTACAAAGGTTAAACCATATCACTTGATATACAAAGAAAATAATTTATACTTTAATATTTTATACTTACTTTGAAAAATGCTTGCAGAGTTATAGTTTTGTCAGACTTAAACCAGAACTTGAAAACATTTATCTTCATTTTAAAAATGTTTCAAGCCTCTCAAATCCTTGTCTTAATGTTGTTTTTTTGAAACACTTATGATGTAACAAAGCCTTGTGTACTGAAATCACATGACTTTGGCAGTTTGATACACGCTTTGAACCACTGATTTGAAACAAAAGATTTGTAAAGCTTCAAAGCCTCATGAAGCAGTGTTTTGAAATCGCACATCACTAGATATTCTTGAATAAAGTCTTTTTTTTTTTGCTGCACAAAAAGTATTCTTGTCACTTCAATTCACTTGTTCAAGACACTTGTTCACTATGGTTGAACCACTGTAGTCACATGAACTGTTTTAAGTATGTCTTCAGTAACTTTCTGGGCATCTGAATGTGTTAATTGTCTTGCTGGTAATGCAGGCCTCACTGAGCCATTGGACTTTATCAAAAATATCTTAATTTGTGTTCTGAAAATGAATGAAGGTCTCACCCTCTTGTAGAACGACATGAGGGTGAGTAATTAATGACAGAATTTTCAGTTTTGGGTGAACTAACCCTTTAACAGTCTTCAATCAGCCTGAGAGTTTGACTGAGAAAGCTAGAGAAGAGCAGAAGCAGATGAAGTGATGATAATAACAGAGCAGAGTTTATTGAATAATCTTAGTTGCATATGGTTCAATGCTCAGACTTCATCTAGATGTTACATTACTCAATGCTCTGACTTTGTCTGACCAGTACATTTCCAACAAGTGTTATTATACCAAAGGAAAAACAATGGAAAAATACTGCTTCACAACATCATCCTGTGACGATAAAAACCTTGAAACAGAGACATTCTCTTATCTCCTACCCGTGAAGACAAACATCCCTTTAGACCACACAATCATAAGATTTAAAGAAATAATAAGTAATATACTGTAAAATATAAAAACATTAAATGACATGAATGAATAATAATAATGATTAAATCAATAAATGATGTAAATAATAATAATATTAATAAATGATAAATCAAATGACAACTACATAAATGACCAATGATTATAAATGATTATGAAATTAAATATGAAAACAATAATAAAATATAAAGAAAAGAAAACACCAGTGTATCAACACTCTTATGGTAATTGTGGTAGATTTTCCCCTGCACACCTGAAGATTACTTGAGTCGTCCCATAATCGACGCTTAAATAATTTATACTCTAGCGCGTCACCTAATCGTCATCGGCTGAGTCGGTCAACGTCTTGACCCTTTTGACATGAGTGTTGATTTAAATTAATGTTTATTTGTTATTTACAGTTATTAAAAAAAACAGCTGCTTGCTGATGATATTTACATTTGCAAACAGTTGCCTCAAATTTTTTGAGTTAGTAGAACTTATCCGGGTTTACAGTGCATGTTTCTTGTCCAGTTATTGGATATATTGAGCACCTTATATGCGCTAAAGGCAATGCCAAATTAACATCTCCGTTGTGAGGTTCCAACCATAGATGGAAATAACAGATCTGAGTTATCAATCAGTAAGGAACCAACACAGTAAAGTATTATGGCAATATGTTAGCTTGGTTCCACCGTTTAGTGTGAAAGTTAACCAAAATTATCCATAGACCTGGCTTTATTTGATATTCAGGCTTAAACCCTGTATGTGATTTGAACCTCAGTACCCCTGTACGTGTGTGGACTGAAAGCAAAAACAAATACTGAGTGCACATAGTTAGAGTCCAACTTAGGCGATATTCAGGGTGGTGTACCCATAAATCATCCTGAATGGATGTAAAGCCCATTGCTTATATAGGTCTGTCATGTGACAAAAATTCTCTAATTGTGACCTTGAAAGCCCCAGAATGTCTCTGTTCTTGAAATGCCTCAGCTGATTGTTCTTAAAATGTCTCTGTAGTCTGTTCTTCCAGAAGATCCATCTTGAAGTAGAAGATTTTGAAGTTCAGTCTCTCTGACTGCAGTTCCTGTTATTCTGATTGTCAGTGTTGTTGTCACAGAGTGTCCTTGGCGTGATAGGCTTGAACTCTCTCAGCGAACTTCTGTCGATCTGCAACAACAAAAACAAAAGAAAAGAAAACTTTTTGAAAAACAAGTTTGTTTAAATCTTGCAGGAATTATTTTGACTCCCTTATAGCGATATAGACAGATATCTCAGAGACTGTGTGGCGACTAAACTGTAAACTACCCATTAGCCCCCACCCGCCATATCGTCATCACAGGCTCCCAAGTCACTAAAGGACAAGGTTCTTTTCACCGGTTTCATTTAACTCATAAGGTTTGGGAGTATGAGCTAATTTACAATGATTAATATGTGTCCATTTAGTCTTGCCTAATAATTTTACAGCTTTTAAAGATTTTACAGATATTACAGCTGAAGGGGTGTTTAACAAACTACAGGAACCATCTTGGTTTTAAACTTGAATGCCATTTCTTAATGTAAATCATTTACCCTGACACAATACTATTTCCATGTTCCCCCTCTGGAGACAATTTCCATGCTGACATTAAATTCATCTGCTTCAGCAAGATCTGTGCCTTGCAATGACATTTTTTACATTCCCAAAAAACATTCAGAGACGGTCATAACCTCCACAGAACATTCAGGATGTTCTCTGTATGTTCAGAGACCCATAATTTATTTGAAACAAGCATGCTTTGAAACACAGTTTGAGCAGCCAGAAAAAACTCTAACATTAAAGGGATAGTTCACCCAAAAATGAAAATTTGATGTTTATCTGCTTACCCCCAGCGCATCCAAGATGTAGGTGACTTTGTTTCTTCAGTTGAACACAAATGATGATTTTTAACTCCAACCGTTGCCGTCTGTCAGTCAAATAATGCTAGTGGATGGGAACTTCTACTATAAAAGTAAATAAAACTTGCATAGACAAGTCCAAATTAAACCCTGCGGATCGTGACGACACATTGATGTCCTAAGACACGAAACGATCGGTTTGTGCGATAAACCGAACAGTATTTATATCATGACAACAGAAGTGATGTCTCGCTCTTTGCTTCAATGAGAGCGAGACATCACTGCTGCTGTCAGAGCGCGATCAGACCTCACTAAGCGAGTGCTGAATGCAGTTGGACATAGTGGTGTATTAGAGTTAAAAAATGATATAAATACTGTTCGGTTTCTCGCACAAACCGATCGTTTCATGTCTTAGGACATCAATGTGTCGTCACGATCCGCAGGGTTTAATTTGGACTTGTCTATGCAAGTTTTATTTACTCTTATAGTAGAAGTTCCCATCCACTAGCATTATTTGACTGACAGACATCAACGGTTGGAGTTAAAAATCATCATTTGTGTTCTACTGAAGAAACAAAGTCACCTACATCTTGGATGCGCTGGGGGTAAGCAGATAAACATCAAATTTTCATTTTGGGTGAACTATCCCTTTAAAATGTCAAGAATCAAGAGCTTCATCTAAAGCAAACACTCACCTCCATAATGGTGACTTCAAACTTGATTATTTTCAATAAAACATCAACATCTAAACTTATGTTAATTCTGATTAAGTAGTTTTGTATGAAAGAAATAAAGTCATGCTGGTTTGAAATAAGTGTGGATGGTGAGATCTAGAGCAGCGCTTCTCAAACCTGTCCTGGAGGACATTTTGTCCGTCTCTCTATATCTGACACATCCAGTCTCTAATGAGCTCATGAGTTGAATCAGGTGTGATAGATATAAATTAGATATTAAAGTAATATATATTAGGATGTTTTACTTTAATTTTACAGTTTTTGTTCTGTACCCGCTTTTGCCAGTCTTTGATCAATTTATAAAAATGTTGTTTTTTTTTTTTGTTTTTTTTTTAAATCTTTTTAATGCCAGGGCATTTCACCCTTTTCTTAAAGTTTTTTATTTATTTATGTTTTTACAGTGTACATTGTCTCAGTAAACAAGATCTTGCAAAGAAAATGAACCGAATAAGAACCAAATCCTTTGTACAACTTCCCAGAAATTATGGTATTTATGTCTATAAGACAAGTCCTATGGGAAACTTATAGGAATGGTTTCAAAATATGATAGACATTCTAATTAGAATCCCGTACAGTTTTCTTTGGAATCCTTTAGGATTTTTTGAAAAGGGCATGATGGTGCCAAAGACGTCACCTGGTAACGTTCCCAGAGACGGTCACCATGTGGAGTTCTTTTAAGGATTGGGGAACGTTATTTGGTGGACCTTCAGGGAACATTCAGGATGTTCTGGGAATGTTTAGGGGACTGTTACTATAGGACATTCTGTTAACTTCCCAAATGTCCTCTTTATAATGTTCTTATGTGACCATGAAATAACCAAAATGGAACGTCCCCCTAAAGTCATATAAGGAACCTTGAACTGCAGCACTTTCAGTATTTTCTGTAAATATTCAGAATTTTCGTCACTTTTAGAGATCTTTTAGGGAACGTTGTGTAAGGTCATGAAAAGGTCGCCTTCTACGTGGGTAAATAATGGAAGAGCATCTACTCGTGTTAGTCCTGCCCTGTCGTTCCTTTCATTTAAAATCATATCTTACACTAATAATTCATTCATTAAAACTGATTATTATTCTGAAGGAGAAACATTTATTGTGAGTGTTTGAGTGTTTCAAGTTTGACTTCACAAAGTTTCCTCATTAAACCCACCCCTTTCTGAACAGACACAAAAGGAACGGAAACATTGTGATTTCATTCTGTTCCCGACACACGATGGATCTGCGAGTCTCTGTCGTTCTTCTTTTCATTTTTCTCACTGGAGGTACAAAAACAGCAAGTATTGAATGTATTATTTGGTACACAGAGATCACTGAATGTCTCTCTCTGTCTTTAAGGATATTCTTTCAAGTGTTACGTGTGTGTGACTGATTCATGGGGTTACTGTAAAACAAAAGTGGAGACATGTCCAGATTATTGTTCTTCAATTTCAACATGTTCAGCAAGTGTACCAGGTAAGTCCAGTGTGTGATGTGGAAATTTACATCTGTAGTTTACTGAAAGTTAATCTCATCACATAATTCTAATTGTTTGTGTATTGCAAGAGGAACATGATTTCTGGAATTGATTCTTTAGCCTAATTAGAAAGTTTGTCCTTTTTGCAGGTTACGAAAACATCACCCTCACAATTAAAGGGTGTACAAGTCAGTGTCAAAGTACGAAAGCAGAGATGCCAGATGGTACGAAAGTGGAGCTCCGCTGCTATAAAAGTGACTTTTGCAATACAGCCTTTGTATCCAGAGCAGCAGGTACTGGCCTTTATTTGGCTCCCCCAACACTGCATGCGTTTTTTTTTGTTTTTTTTTAAACAGATTTAATTGGTCGGCAATGAACACACGTCAAACCTAAACAGGCCCAGTGCGGGCTTGCCCAGGCGAGGCCCACAGCTTTAGGTTCACTGCGGTCTCTCTGTGAGCAGCACATACTGGACTGCCCACATTAAGCCCATGATGGGCAGCCCGTTCGGGCCCACAGCAACATTTGTACCTTTGGGCCCATGCAGGTTTTGTGTAGGCAGCCCACTTTCATTTCCCACGCTCCGTTTGGCTGCTCTTCAAAATTTAATGTGAAATTCAATATTATAATAAAAATTACTGACGAACTACAGTAATTCATATTTTTATACAGAAAAATGACTGTTTTTTTTAACAGTATTTTTCTGTTTTATTAAATTACTTTCAAATGTATGTAAAATTACAAAAATAATCTGTAATTAATACAATAACAAAACAGTTAGATGATAAAACGGCCAAAAGACTGGCAGCAACGGCTACCAAACAAAAAACATAAAATGAAAGTAAAATCTCCTTATTTAAATAAGCTGAAAACACTGTCACATGACCAGCATTAAACGCTGACAGTTTGACTATTTCTTTCATACAAAACTTTTAGATGTTGATGTTTCATTGAAAATAAAGAAATTTGAAGTCACTGTTATGGAGGTGAGTGTTCACTTTAGTTAGGCTCTTGATTCTTGACTTTTCAGCATCAGTTTTTCTTTGGCTGCTGTAACTGTTTCTGAAGCGCATTTATTATAGCAAAAATTGATTACTTATTGATTATTTAGTGGCCTGATTCACTGATCTCTGAGTATGTTACCTGTTAGTTTTACAGCAGCCTTATAATATGAAATTAACAGATAAAATTGAATAGTTTTTTATTCATTATATAGAAAGTGTTTTGAGCTTTGTATTTTTAGACTCACTCAGACATAAAGAATAGTGACAATAAACAAAAATCTTTTTTTATGACTTCAGTAGCTTGTTTTGTGATGTTCAGAGTTGAATAATTTCTGCATAATGAGAAAAACAGTCAAAACATTAAAGAAAGCCAACAGTTCACGCAGTGTTACTCTAAGGCTACTATTAAAAATGATTAAACTGATCAGGCTCTCACATGATGACTGAATCATCAATAAGTAATCATCACAATTTAATCAGTTGTTTTTCTCATAACCGTTATCATAATAAACTTGCTTCAGAAACACATAGTCACAACAGCCAGTGAAAAATGAAAGCTAAAAAGTCAAGGATAAGCAAATGCTCTCCTCCATAACGGTGACTTCAAACTTATTACGTTCAATAAAACAAAAACATCTAAACCTCAGTTAATAATAGCTTTGAATGAAAGAAATAAAGTCAGAGTGGTTTGTAATACGTGAAGATGCAGAGATAGAGAGATCTGTTAGTGTTTAATGTGAGTTTTGTGAGGTTATCATTGTGCTGGAGAGTAGCTCCTGTGCTTCAGTCAGTGATGATCCACAAACACTGATGTTCTGCTGCATGTTGCTTTATTTAAAGACAGTAACTGTGGAGCTGCTGATGCAGTGATAGTTATATTAGCTCATGTGTGATTTACTCTTGTTAGCTGACTGTTAACTAAAAGAGATTTATAGAGAATGATTTAGGATATTTTACATTTTTCGTTTGGCAGATGCTTCTGCTAGTCATTGACCATTTCTTTTTATTGATCTTTAACCATTATTTTCATGAAGGGTAAACATTTGTCTCCCTGCGCTGCCAGATTTATTGTTGTAGATTAATAGTGAGGGCTGTCTGCTGGGGGCCTGTAAAAAAGGGCCAGTTACTCTTGTTTGCAGGGTAATTGATACTAATTTCTTTATCATCTTGATTAGATGGAGATGGAGTGTTTAAGGGAAGCTTCCTCCTGGCTCTTCTCTCCTCTGCTCTTCTACTTCCTGTTTCAGTGAGTCCAGATTCAAGACTTCAGATTCTACAGTGAAGATCAGCACAAAAAAATATTCTTTCATACACAGAAAATGAGATACTTTGAGAAAGTATAAGATTACACAAGAGTATATAAACACACTTATAAATAAATCATGAAAATGTGATTGTGGTTGTTCATCTAGTAGGTTAACCAATCAAATGTCTGAAATTCTTAGAAGCAATATGACTGTTGTCATGCACAGCAAAATCCCCAGTGTTAAATTAACACCCCAAAGTGTACATATGAGTCCATTTTACCGGGTGTTAAAAAGTAACACTGAAGCAGTGTTAAAGTTAATGAGATAATTGATTGATGATTGAGTGATGATTGACAATTAGTGGAGACACCTGATGATAATAAGCAGAATCACTGAAGAAACAACAAGAGAAAAAGAGAGAGACACAACAACTACAACTGACTTCCAGCCATTAAACATTATTACACTTATTATTAACCAGTTTGATTTGATTTCTGTCATCAACAAAAGTTCTTATTGAGAATTAACAGATGTTTAGATGTTAATGTTTTAATGAAAGTTTAGTTTGAAGTCACCATGATGGTGAAAAGCATTTGCTTTAGTTGGGCTCTTGACTCTATTTATTAACATTAATTTATCTCTGGCTGTTCCAAACTTTGTTTTGTAAAGCACATTGTTATGGCCAGAGAAACTATGATCTGAGCTGTGTTTCCCAAAAGTGCAGAGAGCCAAAGTTGATCAGTTTAGGTTTACAGTGCTTTGGGAAGCACAGTCATAATGGTTGTGTTTTCTCATTGTGAAATGGTCAGATTCATTGGTGACATCCAGCATTAACTGGTGATATAGATGTTATATTATTTCTTCATAGTAAATCTCTGTTACCGCTTGAGATCCAGCAGAGCTTTTATAATCTGAAGAGGTTTTTTTGAAACACACACAGACATCAAGAATCAGCATATGACCCTCAACAATGGTGACAATCAAACAAAGTGCTTCATGTTGCAGTGCATGATGGGAGCCACCAATCAAAACTCATTCATGGCTCCCATCATGCATTGCTGCATGAATAAATTATGCAGCTGAATTGTCCTGTAATTTTCGTAGATTGTTCATGTTTGCTTTTATTTCTCTGTTGTTTTGTTGTGACAGTAGCTTGTTTTGTGATGTTCAGAGTTGATCTGTTTGTCAGTATTTTGTATTTATTTATCGTCACCGTTCTTGAGAATCAGATGCTGATTCTTGATGTCTGTGTATGTTTAAACACTGAAGCTTCAGTGCATGATGTATTATTCTTAAAAAAAAAAAAAAAAAAATAATACTGCTGTTGGATCTTGAGCTGTAAAACACACAGTCAGAGATTTAGACTCTAAATGCCATCACATGATGATTAGATAAATTATATTGTGACCAGATCATATTCTCTCTGACCATAACAAATGTGCTTTACAAACACAAAGTTGGAGCAGCCAGATAAAAATTAACAACAAAGGTAAAGAGTCAAGAGCCCAACTAAAGCAAACGCTGACCTCTTTCATGGTGACTTGAAATGAAACATTCCATAAAACATTAATTAACACCTTTTTTCTCTCTTTCCTTCAATGATTCTGCTTATTATCATCAGGTGTCTCCACTAATTGTCAATCATCACTCAATCATCAATCAATTATCTCATTAACTTTAACACTGCTTCAGTGTTACTTTTTAACACCCGGCAAGATGGACTCATATGTACACTTTGGGGTGTTAATTTAACACTGGGGATTTTGCTGTGTGGTTTTTCTGCTTTGGTTTTGTTTTCAAGGTCTTTTATTTTTCTTTCTATTTGTTTCTTGTTTCCTGAGTTTGTATAATAACTAATGATTTTTACAGTGGAAATTAATAACTTTTCTTTCTAGAGCTGCTGTACAGCCAAAACAATCTCTGTTCCAGTAATGTCCTATTATCACTGTAAAGCTGCTTTGAAACAATCTTTATTGTAAAAAGCATATTATAAATGAAGGTGACTAAACTTCCATTTGTTACCCCTGGTTGCCATAGTTATTCATTATTTTATTAATAAGAGCACACCTGTTTAGTAAGAACATGCAGCCAGGCGTGTGTCGTAACACTGTGTCAAGACCGGACAAAGAGAATAGAACCCATTATAATCAGTGATAGTGATTCTACACTGTCAGAAATAGGGGTACAGTAGGAGTCCATTTCTGTCCCCCAAGGTACAATCTACACTAACGTACCCCATAGGGCTTATTATTGGACCTCAAGGTACATGTTTGTACCTTTTTGAGGGTCAAAAAGGTACATATATGTTCCCAAGCATATATGTACCGTTTCTTTTAAAGGTTAAGGTACAATATCAAGAGACAAGCCTTTTTTTTTTTTGTAAAAGTTGTTTTTTAAAGACTTTAATGATATATAAATGATATATATCATTAAAGATTTTAATGATATATAAAGTTGTTGTTTAAAGATTTTAATGATATATCATTAAAATCTTCAAACAACAACTTTTACAAAAAAAAAAAAAAAATGGCTTAGCAGAGGCTGTCCATCTTACCGGGTGTTAAAAAGTAACACTGAAGCAGTGTTAAAGTTAATGAGATAATTGATTGATGATTGAGTGATGATTGACAATTAGTGGAGACACCTGATGATAATAAGCAGAATCATTGAAGGAAAGAGAGAAAAAAGGATTTAATTAATGTTTTATGGAATGTTTCATTTCAAGTCACCATGAAAGAGGGCAGCGTTTGCTTTAGTTGGGCTCTTGACTCTTTACCTTTTATTATTAATTTTTCTCTGGCTGCTTCAACTTTGTGTTTGTAAAGCACATTTGTTATGGTCAGAGAGAATATGATCTGGTAACAATATACTTTGATGATGATATAATCATCATGTGATGGCCTGATGTCATTTAGAGTCTAAATCTCTGACCCTGTGTTTGATGTGTAGCTTTAGTATTAATGATTGTAGTCCTGTGATTTTACAGCTTGAGATCCAACAGCAGCATGACTTTTTTTTTTTTAAATAATAGATTGTGAACTGAAGCTTCAGTGTTTAAACACACACAGACATCAAGAATCAGCATATGATTCTCAAGAACGGTGATGATAAATAAATACAAAATACTGACAAACAGATCAACTCTGAACATCACAAAACAAGCTACTGTCACAACAAAACAACAGAAAAATAAAAGCAAACATGAACAATCTACGAAAATTACAGGACAATTCAGCTGCATAATTTATTCATGCAGCAATGCATGATGGGAGCCATGGATGAGTTTTGATTGGTGGCTCCCATCATGCACTGCAACATGAAGCACTTTGTTTGATTGTCACCATTGTTGAGGGTCATGTGCTGATTCTTGATGTCTGTGTGTGTTAAAAAAAAACCTCTTCAGATTATAAAAGCTCTGCTGGATCTCAAGCAGTAACAGATTTACTATAAAGAAATAATATAACATCTATATCACCAGTTAATACTAGACGTCACCAATGAATCTGAACATTTGTACCTTGAGAAAACACAACCATTATGACTGTGCTCCCCAAAGCCTTGTAAACCTAAATTGATAACCTTTGGCTTACATCACTTTTGGGAAATACAGATCAGATCATAGTTTCTCTGACCATAACAAATGTGCTTTACAAACACAAAGTTGGAGCAGCCAGAGATAAATTAATGTTAATAAATAGAGTCAAGAGCCCAACTAAAGCAAATGCTTTTCACCATCATGGTGACTTCAAACTAAACTTTCATTAAAACATTAACATCTAAACATCTGTTCATTCTCAGTAAGAACTTTTGTTGATGTGTGACAGAAATCAAATCAAACTGGTTAATAATAAGTGTAATAATGTTTAATGGCTGGAAGTCAGTTGTAGTTGTTGTGTCTCTCTCTTTTTCTCTTGTTGTTTCTTCAGTGATTCTGCTTATTATCATCAGGTGTCTCCACTAATTGTCAATCACCACTCAATCATCAATCAATTATCTCATTAACTTTAACACTGCTTCAGTGTTTAACAACAGGCAAGATGGAGTCATACACTTTTTGTTGCTGGAACCAAATCAAACTCATTTTGGCTTGCTTGCTGCATGAATAAATGGTGAAATCCAAAAATTTTTTGTGACTTTAGTAGCTTGTTTTGTGATGTTCAGAGTTGATCTGTTTAGCTGAATAACCTGCTTAATGAGAAAAACAGTCAAAACATTAAAGAAAGCCAACAGTTCACGCAGTGTTACTCTAAGGCTACTATTAAAAATGCTTAAACAACAACTGATCAGGCTCTCACATGATGACTGAATCATCAATAAATAATCATCACAATTTAATCAGTGTTTTTTCTCACAACCTTTACCATAATAAACTTGCTTCAGAAACACCACAGTCACAACAGCAGTGAAAAATGAAAGCTAAAAAGTCAAGGATAAGCAAATGCTCTCCTCCATAACGGTGACTTCAAACTTATACGTTCAATAAAACAAAAACTCTAAACCTCAGTTAATAATAGCTTTGAATGAAAGAAATAAAGTCAGAGTGGTTTGTAAATTAGTGAAGATGCAGAGATAGAGAGATCTGTTAGTGTTTAATGTGAGTTTTGTGAGGTTATCATTGTGCTGGAGAGTAGCTCCTGTGCTTCAGTCAGTGATGATCCACAAACACTGATGTTCTGCTGCATGTTGCTTTATTTAAAGACAGTAACTGTGTAGCTGCTGATGCAGTGATGATTATATAGCTTATGGTGATTTACTCTTGTTAGCTGCTGTTAACTAAAAGAGATTTATAGAGATGATTTAGGATATTTTACATTTTTCGTTTGGCAGATGCTTTGCTAGATTGACGTTTCTTTTTATTGATCTTTAACCGTTATTTTCATGAAGGGTAAACGTTTGTCTCCCTGCGCTGCCAGATTTATGTGTAGATTAATAGTGAGGGCTGTCTGCTGGGGGCCTGTAAAAAAGGGCCGTTACTCTTGTTTGCAGGGTAATTGATACTAATTTCTTTATCATCTTGATTAGATGGAGATGGAGTTTAAGGGAAGCTTCCTCCTGCTCTTCTCTCCTCTGCTCTTCTACTTCCTGTTTCAGTGAGTCCAGATTCAAGACTTCAGATTCTACAGTGAAGATCAGCACAAAAAAATATTCTTTCATACACAGAAAATGAGATCCTTTGAGAAAGTATAAGATTACACAAGAGTATATAAACACACTTATAAATAAATCATGAAAATGTGATTGTAGTTGTTCATCTAGTAGGTTAACCAATCAAATGTCTGAATTCTTAGAAGCAATATGTTTTAATTTGTTTTCAAGGTCTTTATTTTTTTCTATTTGTTTCTTGTTTCCTGAGTTTGTATAATAACTAATGATTTTACAGTGGAAAAATTAATAACTTTTTTCTGGAGCTGCTGTACAGCCAAAACAATCTCTGTTCCAGTAATTTCCTATTATCACTGTAAAGCTGCTTTGAAACAATCTGTATTGTAAAAAGCACTTTATAAATGAAGGTGATTAAACTTCATTTTGTTCACCCTGGTTGCCATGGTTATTCATTATTTTTTTGATAAGGACACACCTGTTTAGTACTGAGTTCATTATCTTGTGTATTTACAGTTTTCTACATTCGCTAGGACACATTTCTCAATACTTAGGTCACTCTTCACACAGTTCTCTTAACCAACTTTCATCTTGTCACAGCAGTTAATTCACATTCAAAATGCACTAAATCTATCAAAACACTTCATTCATGTCTCAAATCAACTCATTCTTCCAGAACACTAGCAAAAGTTTTCAATCATCAAACACAGTTTGTCAGTCAAAAAACAAAAACAAAACAAAAACACTAACATCAGTTAGCATTATACACTGTTTTCTTTTGTAAATTTCTTCACAAAACAAGAATAATCCTCTCTTATAATTCACTGCAGTTTATGTTACATGATCCATGTTTATATTACAGAACAAAATTATTCCCAAATTTCCCTTTTGAATGGATGGTAATGAAACTGAAAGACGTGTTCAGTTTCATCAAATTGTTTTGAAATTTTTTTATTTTTTAGATTCAGAATACATTTCATCATCACAAATCAGCAAATTTCTGTCTTATTTAGTTTTGTATTATGTTATTGTTTTGAACTTAAATTTAATATTTAGGAGGATACATGTTGATTAATAGCTTGATTATAAATCATTCAAAAGATATATATCAAAGCAGCAGTGGATTCCTGAACCCCACCCCTTAACTTTGATATAATTATTCATGTTTATTTCTGTTCAACTTTATTTCTCAATGTTTATAAATTCGTCCACAATTCAATGCGACACATGCAGGCCAGAAGTCATTGAAAAGTGAGAACAAGTAAGAAAAAAAAATGGTTCAGGTCCAAAATTAATTTAAGGCCCGTTCACACCAAGAATGCGATAACTGTAAAGATAACGATAAAGATATAGTTTTAAAAATCACTCTAAATATAAAAGAACAGCACTGTCCACACCACAGCGATAACGATATAGAGAAACGATATTGTTGGGATCATTTTCAGAATGTTTTTTTTTTTTTTTTTTTCCAGCTGTTGAATGATAAAACACTGACAGCCAATCAGAATCCATTCTAATTTAACGGCTCGCGCATTTAAAATGGCAGCGGAGAAGTTAATTGCTGAGTATATCAAGTATACTTAAGTGTAATTTAAAAAAGACTGAAAGTATTCTTTCTTATTTTTAATTTAAAAGAAGTATAGCACACTTGAATAAACTGTTTTTGCAAGGGAGTCCATCACATGCAATGACAAATGTTGACTGACGTCACAGGTTCATAATGAGAATCCCTGATTTTAAGCTTTGTTTAAAGTTTTGTTTTGTTTACATTCTGACACAACCATCACCAAAACTCTGTGTACCTACAGGTCAGTTTGCACATTTACATTTTCTTTTCAAAACTGTTATAGTTTTTTTAATTGCTTACACACTAAAAGTGGTACTTGAGGCGACTCTGTGAATCCATTCACTCATTTATCTGATCTTCAGACCAGTTCTGCTAAACTGCAATACCTAATTTGTTCACTTAGAAACCAAAAAAAGCAGACCATCAAAATAAAGTGTTATTTAATGTTTGTGCTCCCTCTACAGGTGAAGGAGGGTAAAGGTGATAAATATGTAAAAGCAACTGAAAGCCAGAAGAGGGCGCTGCGAGAATACAGTCTTTGCAGCATGGACTTTTTCTCCTTGGGTTCAACACCCATATTTTTAACTAAAACAAACCAATTTAATTTGATCAACAGGTCTGGGATTGACTCCTTCTTTATAATTCCCCATCTTTTAAGAAATCCACAGGTTTCTCAATCAAATCAAGTCAATATATTGCTGCTTCTTGCTTGTGATTAGAACTTTTTACTCTGAAGTGTGTTTTTCTGATCTGTGTTGATTGCTTTTATACAAAGACTAAATCATAAAGAAAATCATTTATACTTTAATATTTTATATCAATATTTTTAAATACAAAATATAATAATATTTTTACATGATTAAAAAAATGTTAAAGCAACTTGAACTTGAATCATTTTTTCCCTCTATTTTTGTATATCTTGATATATCATTTCCATTTTGTCCCCTTATATCGCACTGTTCTTTGTTGTTATACCCATTTCATTTTGGGTATGTCATTTTCAACTTGTGGGGTGCTGTAAGAAGATGATGTTAGTCTTGTTAAAGGATGATGATGAATTTAAATAATTCTTGTTTAATTCAATGTGTCTGATCTCAAGTTTTGAGTTTTCAGGGAATGGAATATTTGTGGGAAATCACATCCAACATATTTAAATGACCTTTCATGATTGCACAGAAATTAAGCAGATTGCATTTGAACAGGATATTTCATATCCCACATCAATCAATAAGAGGACATCGAACCAACAGGGGCCGATCCATACATCGCAACGGATCCAGCGTTGCCGCAGAGGCAAGAGAAGTTTGAGGCGGAAGGAGATTCAGCACCGGACAGACCACAGATGACTCACAATTTAGTCTTTAATTTATCTGATCATTCATTAACTGCCTTGTAAATGTCTGTCCTAAATAAGGGTTTGTCTTGTGTTCTTTCACTTCAGATCCTTTTCAGACTGTTCAAACCTCTTAATTTTTCTGGTCTACTAAATTGAAACATTTTTTCTATAAAGATGACCATCATGCATCAGTACTGATAACAGACCAGTTTCAAACCCAAAAGTCACTCTTGTCTCAAACTATGAGTATCACTATTTCTGAAATTGGTATGGGATGCAGAATCACTTTTTCAGACTCTTGACTTTAAAATAAGACATAACATCAGTAAGTTGGAAAATGAGGCCCTTCACAATTTGAGCAAAAGCAGATGTTGTCATCAAGCCACACAGTAAAATCCCCAGAGTTAAATCAACTCTGCTCAGATAACATTTGGTCCCTCTCTGAATAGTGTTAAAATAACACTGAAGCAGAGTTAAAGTTAATGAGATAATTAAGCGATTAATTCAGGGATGATTGAACATTAATGATGAACACCTGCTGTTAACAAGCAGAATCACTGAAGAAAAGAGAAACACAAGAACTACAAGTGACTTCAGCCAAAACCATTGAATTGAAATCAACTGAAGGTAAAAGACATTAAATCTCTCAAGATCTGATTTACTTATTACTAACCATATTGACTTTATTTCTGTCACATGTCTAAATAATTTCTTATTGAGAATTAACATAGGTTTAGATGTTGGTGTTTTAATGGTCAATAAATTATGCCACCATCGTGGTGGTCAGGGTTTGTTTTAGTTGGGGTCTTGACCTTTTTATGTTTTTAAAATAATTTGTGTTTGAGCAATTGCAATAGTGTTTCACAGCAAACACTTGTGCATTGCCAAATCAAAAGACTAAAGGAGCAGATCCACATAAATTTGCAGCTTGAAAGCCATTTCAAATAAGCATCACAAAGAGGTCTTGTTCTCTTTGGTTTCTTGACTGAGATTCAGCTATCAAAAAATTGCAACAAAAAAATTCCATTAAACAAATGCCACCGTAATACTTCAGTGCTAAAAAATGAGCAGCTATTACAGCTCAGGCTTATACAAGAAAATATAGCATACAATCCTCAACAGTGGTGACAATAATTATTCATACTGCAGTGCATGATGGGAGTTTTGTCCTATGGTGATACCCAGCATGCATTGTAGCATGAAGCATCTTATTCTTATCACCATTGTTGAGATTCATATGCTGATTCTCTTGATGTCTGTGTGTGTCTAAGTGATGCAGTTGTTCAAATTTTTATGCACTGCATGGTTTTAAAATTAAACAATATGTTTGCTGCAGCACTTTCTTCTCATGCTGTAGTTTCACATGGTTGCTAATACAAAACCAAAGTGTACAAATGACTAAGTATATGATCAGTTGCTTTGGATACAATCAGGCCATCTCACAATGACTATATTAACATATAAGCACTGACTTCACAACAACATATGCATTGTTGCAGAGAAAAATCTAACATAGAAAGGATCTGCTCCTTTAGTCTTTTGATTCAACAATGCACAAGTGTTTGTTGTTAAACACTATTGCAACTGCTCAAACACAAATTATTTTAAAAACATAAAAAGGTCAAGAGCCCAACTAAAACAAACCCTGACCACCACGATGGTGGCATAATTTATTGACCACTAAAACACCAACATCTAAACCTATGTTAATTCTCAATAAGAAATTATTTAGACATGTGACAGAAATAAAGTCAATATGGTTAGTAATAAGTAAATCAGATCTTGAGAGATTTAATGTCTTTTACCTTCAGTTGATTTCAATTAAATGGTTTCGCTGAAGTCACTTGTAGTTCTTGTGTTTCTCTTTTCTTCAGTTATTCTGCTTGTTAACAGCAGGTGTTCATCATTAATATTCAATCATCCCTGAATTAATAGTTTAATTATCTCATTAACTTTAACTCTGCTTCAGTTTTATTTTAACACTATTCAGAGAGGGACCAAAAATGTTATCTGAGCAGAGTTGATTTAACTCTGTGGATTTTACTGTGCAGCAGATAATGGAGGAGGACTGATCTTAATGAATTAATCTGATTATGCGGGTGGAATTAGAGGAGAGCTACTGTATCTTACAATCAATCCTGGGAAACGTTTTAAACTTGAAATTGAACATTTATTTTAATGTCCCCCTGAAGTCAATAATTTTATCCCTTAAAACTCATCTTTGATCACCAAGATTGCATATTTAAACGTTTTTTTTTTCCTATGAAAAAAATGTATGCCTTAAAATAGCTTGAATGTAACTGTACACCCTTACCTCATTTAATATACACGGATCAATGCATATGCAAATTAGCCCCGCCCCACTCGCTCAACTTACTGAGGTAAACGGTATCGCTCTTTGATCGGACACATAACGGTAATTAATATGATTAGCCTTTTGCTTGACTATGTTATCAAACCGGTAATAATGTGTTGCTAATGTTACACAAACCATGTTCCCGTTTGCCATCTCAGTCAGACAGATGCCTTCTAATAATCAGTATCCTTACAAACGCTTTGAGCAACTCAGAACATCAGTGAAAAAAGACATATAGTTCATCGTAACGTCATAATATACATCATACACCCGCCATATTGCTAAATATACATGATTTTTCATATCAAGTGAAAAATATACCGGGATAACTGGCTTCTCTCGAGACTCCCCTGCTAGTTCGCTGTTAATGATATGCTGAAGCCCGCCGGCACGCTGACATGATTGGTTAGGAGGTAGTTTGCGACGTCACCGACACCAGCGATTTCAAACAGCGGGTTTGAGATTGTCTTTAGATCACTACAGTTTTAAGGAGAAAATACTCTGCAATGGTGTTGACTTATGAATTTGCACATGATTTAGTCTTAAAGCATATTAAAAACACTACATATATTAAGATGTGATTAAGATCATCATCCTCATGTGTTTGCATAATAATGCAAAAGGTGCAGTATGTAAGAATTATGTCCTCTAGAGGTCGCTAGAGGCCTATTCAAAACAAAGGCATAGTTTTGATGACGCCAAGTTTGAGTGCGGAATCTTGGGACATGTGGTCTCCACCTCAATGGACGGTGCAAAAGAATTGGGATAGGACTCGAGAACAAACCATGTTCATGGATGCGATTATTAACGTTACTGTAGTATGAAGCAGAGCAGGAGCGAGTGTTGTAGGAGCTGAACGAGGAGCTGGAGCGATTGAGCAACACAAGCAGAGCAGCGGAGCTTTTATTATGCCACAGTCGCCGGCGCCG
>JAOTNS010001484.1:110000-121283 GCA_028476615.1 Culter alburnus
GTCAAGAGCTCAACTAAAGCAAACCCTGATCTCTGTGATGGTGTCTTAAAAATTGTGATTTTCTCCTTTGGTGATTCTGCTTGTTATCATCAGGTGTCTTCAATAATGGTCAATCATCACTCAATTAAACACTTATTTATCTCATTAACTTTAACAGTGTTTCAGTGGGTGGAATAAAAATATGGCAGGACTTTTACTTTCTGACCCCTGGACTTTCCCACCTCTGAAAGGTTCACAGTGATATTGCAGATGAAATAAATTGTGGACTGAATAAGCATCTTTTCAGTTTTTAAATTATTTTTTTAAAGAAAATCCATGATCA
Organism: Culter alburnus; assembly: GCA_028476615.1. NCBI lineage: Eukaryota > Metazoa > Chordata > Actinopteri > Cypriniformes > Xenocyprididae > Culter > Culter alburnus. The sequence goes on from JAOTNS010001484.1 coordinate 110,323, forward strand.
AAATTAACGCTAGAGATTGTTTTTGTTTGCTACCCAGTAGCCACCATTTCTATCCCACATGTAAATGTAGCTTACAGTCACTGAATGTGTCACAGATTGATGATGTAAAACTCTGGACGAGTCTTCTTGCATGTGACTTGACTGCCATACTGTCTGGCATTAATGACAACTGAGATCCTAACAGTGTGACATGACTTACAGCAGGGATCATGTTCATACAGTCTGACAAGCAACAGTCATATTATAAAATGTGAAACCGGCTTTAGATGTCTCATAGACTTTAACTTATGAGGTTAATAATATTTTCTATCACCTAACCTGATCTCTGCCCCTAAACATAACCCCCAGAGAAAACGGTGCAAAATCTTGAGTTTTTCATTAATTGCTTCATTATTTGTATAACAAACTACATTAGAGGAACTTAACAATTTGTAGCTTAAATACAGTTTTAAAAATTGATTACTCAAAAGAAAATATAAATAAATACAAATTTCAGCATAACTGAGTGGTGGCCCTGAAACCAATTAATCTTATTCCAATTCAACTGAATAGCTAGTTAAATATAACTTACTTAACATGGAAATTTAAGAAATCATACCTTTGCATTATTGCGTCATTTCACTGAACACCTTTTTTTTTTCTTTTTTCTTTTTAGTGTAAATCATCACAAAGCAACCCACAAACTAACCACAAAAAATTTCCAACATAACAGAAACTCTTTCAGATGTCAGCCATAACAGCTCTAAACAGCTCTTTCCTTTTACTAAAAAAAAAAAAACACATAAAAACATAAATAAACAATTTCAACATTTAATCTCCTTATCCAGTCCTATGCAAAAATCAGAAATCCAGAAATCCACTGCACAATTTTCAATAGTCAAGAAAATTTTATGTTACTACAACTTTTAAAACAAATGAATAATTAACACATTTCGGTTTAAATTACACAGAATATTAAGTTGATGTAATGATCAACAATAGATAGATTACTAAATGATATATTAACTGCTCATTATTTGTTGTGGAAGAGAAAATGTCTCTGGAACGGCATAGTAAAAATTAGTTCTCACTACAGAAATAGCCACACATGTAAATTATGTACTGAGTGTCCACATCTATTATGTACATTACTGAGTGTCCATCAACCAGATAGAAATCAGAAATGTCTATTAACCAACAAGACCTTAACAATGACTCAGCAACTTTTCTACTTTTCATTTAAAATCATTAAAAGGGTAGTTCACCCAAAAACGAAAATTCTGTTAATTACTCACCCTCATGTCGTTCCAAACCCGTAAAACCTTTGTTGATCTTCAGAACACAAATTAAGATAGGTGGCAACAACTACATTGCACCTTTTGACATACAGAAAGATAGTTGAAACCCCGGTTAAAATAGTTCATGTGACTACTGAGTAATTAATAACAGAATTTTAATTTTTGGGTGAATTAACCCTTTAACTTACATTACTATAATCCATTAATTAAAAATGATCATTAGGTATTTTGGTAGAGAAAATGTGTGTCTGAATGTGTCAAGTGTGTGTAGGACTTCACAAAGTTTCTTCATTAAACCCACCCCTTTCTGAACAGACATAAAAGGAACGGAAACATTGTGATTTCATTCTCTTCCTGACACATGATGGATCTGCGAGTCTCTGTGGTTCTTCTTTTCATTTTTCTCACTGGAGGTACAAAAAACAGCAAGTATTGAATGTATTATTTGGTACACAGAGATCACTGAATGTCTCTCTCTGTCTTTAAGGATATTCTCTCAAGTGTTACACGTGTGTGCCTGATTCATGGGGTTACTGTGAAACAACAGTGGAGACATGTCCATATGGACATACCACATGTGCAACAGTGAAACAATCAGTTGGTAAGTCCAGTGTGTTGTGGAAATTTAATGTCGCAATTTACTGAAAGTGATAATATGAAGTAGAAATATATATATATGTTAATCTCATCACATAAGTGCAATTATTTGTCTATTGCAAGGGGTGCATGTTTTCTGAAATTGTTTAAATATGCTTTTACATACATACACACACACACACACACCACATATATATAATATATATATATATATAATAGAGAGAGCGAGAGAGAGGACTGTCTTTTTTTTTCTTTTCATTTTTGCAGGTTTCACCATCACAAAAATGTGTACCTTTGTTTGTTTACCTGGGTACCAACATCAACCTAATAAAGGGACAGTGTCTATCCAGTGCTGTGACACTGACCTTTGCAATGCAGCAGGTATTGGCCTTTTATTTGACCATGTGTAAATTAACATTTACAAACCTGATTCCAAAAAATTTGGCACACTGTACAAATTGTGAATAAAAACAGAATGCAATGATGTGGAAGTTTCAAATTTCAATATTTTATTCAGAATACAACATAGATGACATATCAAATGTTTAAACTGAGAAAATGTATCATTTTAAGGGAAAAATAAGTTGATTTAAATTTCATGGCATCAACACATCTCAAAAAAGTTGGGACAAGGCCATGTTTACCACTGTGTGGCATCCCCTCTTCTTTTTATAACAGTCTGCAAACGTCTGGGGACTGAGGAGACAAGTTGCTCAAGTTTAGGAATAGGAATGTTGTCCCATTCTTGTCTAATACAGGCTTCTAGTTGCTCAACTGTCTTAGGTCTTCTTTGTCACATCTTCCTCTTTTGATGCGCCAAATGTTTTCTATGGGTGAAAGATCTGGACTGCAGGCTGGCCATTTCAGTACCCGGATCCTCCTTCTACGCAGTCATGATGTTGTAATTGATGCAGTATGTGGTCTGGCATTGTCATATGGAAAATGCAAGGTCTCCCTGAAAGAGACGATGTCTGGATGGGAGCATATGTTGTTCTAGAACTTGGATATACCTTTCAGCATTGATGGTGCCTTTCCAGATGTGTAAGCTGCCCATGCCACACGCACTCATGCAACCCCATACCATCAGAGATGCAGGCTTCTGAACTGAGCGCTGATAACAACTTGGGTTGTCCTTGTCCCCTTTAGTCTGGATGACATGGTGTCCCAGTTTTCCAAAAAGAACTTCAAATTTTGATTCGTCTGACCACAGAACAGTTTTCCACTTTGCCACAGTCCATTTTAAATGAGCCTTGGCCCAGAGAAAACGCCTGCACTTCTGGATCATGTTTAGATATGGCTTCTTTTTTGACCTATAGAGTTTTAGCCGGCAACGGCGAATGGCACGGTGGATGTGTTCACCGACAATGTTTTCTGGAAGTATTCCTGAGCCCATGTTGTGATTTCCATTACAGTAGCATTCCTGTATGTGATGCAGTGCCGTCTAAGGGCCCGAAGATCACGGGCATCCAGTATGGTTTTCTGGCCTTGACCCTCACTTTCAACATTTGATATGTTATCTATATTCTATTGTGGATAAAATATAAGTTTATGAGATTTGTAAATTATTGCATTCCTTTTTTATTCATAATTTATACAGTGTCCCAACTTTTTTGTAATCGGGTTTGCACATGTATTCATTTAGCAGGCTGATTTTACTAACTTTTTTATCATCTTGATTAGATGGAGTGTTTAAGGGAAGCTTCCTCCTGCTCTTCTCTCCTCTGCTCTTCTACTTCCTGTTTCAGTGAGTCCAGATTCAAGACTTCAGATTCTACAGCGAAGATCAGCACAAAAACTGAATGAGAGACATATTCTTATGCTTCTTATAGATGCTCTCTGTGTTCTATTGTATCATGATTACCAATTGAATCGGAAAAACTTGAAATAACAGTCTGAGTGTGAACCAGGTTTTAGTGACCCCTCAGCTCAGTAAATTAAAGATGATGAGTAATGATCCATATATTAAAATAGATGAAATGGCAATACTTTACATTAAGGTCCCCATTAAGCAATACATTTGTTACAGTTTTTTTTTAAATCTTTGTAAATTTTAGTTAATAAAATATAACTGTTTATTGTTGACAAATAATGTTCATCAAATGCAATTGTATTTCTTATTGAGACAATGTAAAAACAAACAAACATCTAAACTTGATGAAACTTTGATGCTTCTTGGTTTTAATAAAAAAATATGTTCATATAAAAAATACATAAAAAGTATTTCTGCTTGCTTGTTTGTATGTTCCATATTTAACCCAGAAATTGCAAATGGAAATGAACATAAATCTAAAGGGTTAGTTCACCCACAAATGGAAAATTCGTCATTAATTACTCACCCTCATGTAGTTCCAACGAGGTTCATTTTCGTGTGTTGCGCAGTCGCACATTTGAGCTTCTGGAAAAGGTTGTGAACTGCACTTCTGTATCTGTTCTTAGAATGTGCATCCTAAACTAACCCCACATTCAATCCACAATATATGAAGAATCATATAAATGCATTGAATGCACAAATATGTATGCTTCTTTTAAGGTGTATTAAAAGATATGATCATTAATCGAAACTGTTCACATTTACAATATTTAACATGTGCAGTGTGTATGTGTATGTCTGTCATGTCCGTTTAGATTTTGTTCTTGTGGTTTACTAGTCATGTTTCCTGTTGTTCATGTGTTTCCTTTTTGAATTTGTCCTATGCAAATGATTTTTTTTTGTTTAAATCTGAGTCCAACCTCCAACCCTATAAGTGCACTTCAGGAAACATTATAAAAATATAATGACCCCTTTAAAGTCAGCACTCATTTTACTTTATGATGTTCAGTCAGGGGAAAAAAAATGCAGGGTGCGGCTTGTTTGTCAGAGTGTCTCCCAGAGCTTCCTTTCCTGCTGTTCTCTGCTCTCCTACTTCCTGCTGCACTGAATCCAGCAGCTCTTCATCCTACAATCAGACACACTGTAATGAGTATTTAGCTTGAAATTTTTTCAGGTACTATTTTAGGTGTTCTGATAAGATACTAAAAAGCATACTGGATGTTTTATTAAATAAAACATGATATTTCCTTGATACAATGAATTTTGAAGCATTTTACATAGCTCTTTTGCACAGGGACAATTTACATAATATCACTAAAGTTGGCTGATCATGACACATGATCTGTTATGGTCCCCAAGACTTGTAAAATAGTGCAGAAGCCACATGGACTTTTTTTATGGTGCCTTTCTAGGTTATAATTTTTGTCATTTTTGGAGCTGTCAAGCTCACATGTTTTCGCAACGTCCACTTTTAAATACACTTTTGCTGATAATTTACTCACCCCCATGTCATCCAAGATGTCCATGTCTTTCTTTCGTCAGTCGAAAAGAAATTAAGGTTTTTGAGGAAAACATTCCAAGATTTTTCTCCATATAGTGGATTTCAATGGCTACCAACAGATTGTTGCCATCTCTGATATAATCAGCATGGACTTTAAGATCATCCAACTGCGTGACGTGAATGACGTTATGATGCAATTTCACATGCTTCTGCGTTAAAATATTTTAATGCGTTAAGGATTTTGAATTAATCGCATGCGTTTAAGCGCTTAATGTTAACAGCCTGGTTTAGAAACAATTTGACTATAATCAACAACTGCTCACATTTACATTTCACTGTAAAACTGGGCCTTTATGTCTAAATGTAAATAGGTCTTAGTTAATTAATATTAAGTATCTTTTATAAATGTCACTTGAAAAAAACATTATTGGTGTGCATCTTGAGACAAAACATGACATTGACATTTTTTAGGATGCATTACAAGTTGCGTTCAGTTAAAACAGCTCAAACATGCATTTTTGTCTGTGAGACCGGGGGTAAGCCTTAAAAGACATTCGTCCAGAGAGACTTGCAAGATTAACATTTTTTTTTCTTACTCAGTAACACTCACACAACCACAGACATATAGTCACACACACACACAGTTGTGACAAACACTGTTTAGATAATGTTTCAGAGAGCGGCATAATCTCTAATGCCTCCTTGATCCCAATCGAATTAAAATGACTTGAAATAATGATCTGAGTGAGCTGGTTTTTAAAGATGATATAGGAGAGATCTTTTAGTTACCATTGGTGAGAGAGAGCTGTGCTTCAGTCAGTGATGAGCTGAGAACACTGATGCTGCATGTTGCTGCACTGAAAGACAGTAACTTTGTCACTTCTGATGCAGTGATAAGCTGTTTGCTGAGTATTTTAACACATATATGTATGTTGGTGCTAGCTTAGACAAGCTGCAAAAATTTAAAGTCATGTTTTTAGTTATTACACTCATAACATTAAGTGTTTGCAGTTAAGAAATATTAATTTTCAGTTGACTCAAATTAAATAAGTTCACAGGATTAATGCTGTATAAATACTGTTTTTTTTTAAACTTTAACTGTTTAAAGCAATCGGTTTCCCAAATGAGTTCATTTCCATGGTAGTATTACGGTAACATACTGTAAAAAAAAGGAGAGCTGTAAATTTACAGTAGAGAGCTATAAATTAACAGTACATTACTGGCAAATACATCTGCCAGTAGATTACCATTATTTTACAGCACAATTTTTCCGATTAACTGATGCAAATATTCATAATTAATCAAAAGTTATGATTAATTATTAATATTTCCTCTTTGAGCTAATTTACTACAGATGGAAATGGATCATAAAGTTACAGTATATTGGTCTAAAAGAAGAAAAAACCCAGAACCAAAGTGGGGACCTTTTTTTATTCAGAAGAGCACTCAAGGCACTGTAGTCTACATCCTCAACATGAATCGTTACTTAATATTCCTACATCACAAAATGCAAAACAATGAATGTGACATAATGTTCACATTTACAATATTTAACATACGCAGAAGAGAAAAGAAGCATCATGTTTTTTTCTTACTCAGTGACACCCACACAACCACAGACACTCATGTCACACATTTCACATGAACTACACACATCCACACCACATTCACATTTGCACTGATACACACACAACACACAAACACACGCACCCCTTCTCTTCTGTTATTCTGAGCTCTCTTATATCTGGTAAATTGTAACAACAGTTTTAAAAAATTGTTCTCTGAAATATAGACTGACAAACATAGACATAGACAGGTGCGCCACTGGGGTTTAAAAGGCTTTTTCCCAAATAAAAAAAACACTATGTAGGAACTAAAAATAGCAACACATCCCTCCACACCCGTTTGTCACTATGCACTGAAAAATTGTTCACAAGCCCTTACAAACTAAGTTTTAAATAAGGATATTTTTCTTACACAAACAAAGCCATGTGGAGTGCACGTTTATGATGGATGGATGCATTTCTTTTGGCTTCAAAATCTCCTCCTCTATTCACTCCCATATAAAGCTTGGAAGAGCCAGGACCAGAGGTGGAAGTCCAGGGTCAGAAAGTAAAAGTCCTGCCATATTTTTATTCCACCCACTGAAGCGGTGTTAAAGTAATGAGATAAATAAGTGATTAATTGAGTGATGATTGAGCATTATTGAAGACTGATGATAACAAGCAGAATCACCAATGGAGAAAATCACAATTTTTAAGATACCATCACAGAGATCAGGGTTTGCTTTAGTTGAGCTCTTGACCCTTGACTTTTAATGTTATATTTTGTTTGGGTTGCTGTAACTGAGTTATAACAGCCAGACAAGCAAAGAAAAAGATGATCAGGTGGTGTTGGTTATGTTTTCACATGATCATTATTTGACCAACCACCTGATATCTTTTTCTTTGCTTGTTTGGCTGTTATATTCAGTTGTTGTCTGGTGTATGTACTGTACAGTACATTAAAGAATAAAAAATGTATACATGTGTTCATCATGTGAAAAGTTCCTTGAGAGGGAGAACCACAAGCAACACAACTTATTACTGTTTTTTGTTTTTTTGTAGTAATGTTTTGATTTTATCTCACCAGTGTGTAAGACTATGTTGAAGTGTGTGTGTTTTTGAGGGCTTGTGTGTGATGTCTAAGGGCAGAGTTTAGTTTTTCAGCAAGAGTGAATGGTTTTAAGTGGAGCGCTTCATTTAGACCTGAAAATAGGATGTTTGGGGAATTGTGTGAGACATTTTGGATTTGTGTTCACTGTTGTGAGAATATGAGGCATATTTCAAGAATGTGTTTAAGCAATCGAGAAAAACTGTAATAAAAAACAATGCAGATTTCAAACCAGCTTTACAAAATTAAAATATCTTACAGGCCAATAGTGTTACTATAAAGCTCAGGTCAGTTCAGTGTTGATTCAGTTCAGTTCAATAACTAAAATTCAATAATTGTGCATACACACTATACTGTACATACAGTGTATTTATGCACATAAATGTATGTGTGACAACCTCCTGTGCACAGTGAACAAGAAAAAGACACAATATATAGTGTTGTACATTTACACCCATGTGTGTAGTTGGGGTGTGCATGGCTGCAGAACCTGATTTTGCTGAGTTCAACATGTTCCTGGGTCAACATTTTTATTGATCCTGGAACAACATTCAAATCAACCAAGATTTGAGGGACAAGTTTACAGATGATCTCAAGTTTAGGCTTAAAATCATGATTGGTGCTTCTACATCAGTGTTATTAAATATTTTGAATGAAGGGTTTGCTTTTGCAAGTGATATGTGACATTTTACATGTTGTGTGTGTGGTGTTGTGTTTAGAGAAATATAGAAACTGTGTAAGCAATTTTTAAAAAGTAAACTTTTTTTGGTTAAAGGTGCCCTAGAATCAGAATTGAATTTCCTCGGCATATAGTTGAATAACAAGAGTTCAGTACATGGAAAAGACATACATTGAGTTTTCAAACTCCATTGTTTCCTCCTTCTTATGTAAATCTCATTTGTTTAAAAGACTTCCGGAAAAACTCGGATCTCAACATAACACCGACTGTTACGTAACAGTCGGGATCATTAATATGTATGACCCCAATATTTGCTAATGCCAGCCATTCGACGCATTAGACAAGGAAGGCAGTATTAACGGCTGGATCTGTGCACAGACAAGGTAAGCAAGCAAGAACAGTGAAAAATGCAGATGGAGCAATAAAAACTGACATGATCCATGATATCATGATATTTTTAGTGATATTTGTAAATGTCTTTCTAAATGTTTCATTAGCATGTTGCTAATATACTGTTAAATGTGGTTAAGTTACCATCGTTTCTACTGTATCACGGAGACGAGAGTCGTTGCTATTTTCATTTTTAACCACGTGCAGTCTGTATAATCATAAACAACTTCATTCTTTATAAATCTCTCCAACAGTGTGTAATGTTAGCTTTAGCCACAGAGCATAGCCTCAAACTCACACAAAATCAAACGTAACCATCTAAATAATACTTTACTCTCATAATTCGAAGCATGCATGACGAACATCTTGTAAAGATCCATTTGAGGGTTATATTAGCTGTGTAACTTTGTTTATGCGATGTATATATAGTCGAGAGCTCGTGTGGCAGAGGGAACGCATCTCTTAAAGGGGCCGTGCTGAAAAAAATCAGTGCATAGTTAATGATGCCCCAAAAATAGGCAGCTAAAAAAATTAATTAAAAAAAATCTATGGGGTATTTTGAGCTGAAACTCACAGACACATTCAGGGGACACCCTTAGACTTATATTACATCTTGTAAAAAAACAATCTAGGGCACCTTTAAAAATGATCCGAATCAATTTTTAAGCAAAAACACAACCAGCCAGTGTTCATGTCCTTACCTTATAGCCTGATTCACAATGGTAAGATTGTAATAATGTTGTTAATCTGAGTGGTACTGGTGATATCCGCTGGAAATTCAAGCATGCCGCCGTTCGTCTGAGCGTCATTACATCACGTCTGTTTACATAAAGAACGAGTCCCAGCTAGCAGGCTAAATCACACAGTAAAATCCCCAGTTTTTAAAATATCCAAAGTGTACATATGAGTCCATCTTGCCGGGTGGTTAAAAATTTACACTGAAGCAGTGTTAAAGTTAATGAGATAATGATTGATGATTGAGTGATGATTGACAATTAGTGGAGACACTGATGATAATAAGCAGAATCATTGAAGAAACAACAAGAGAAAAAGAGAGAGACACAACAACTACAACTGACTTCCAGCCATTAAACATTATTACACTTATTATTAACCAGTTTGATTTGATTTCTGTCATACATCAACAAAAGTTCTTATTGAGAATGAACAGATGTTTAGATGTTAATGTTTTAATGAAAGTTTAGTTTGAAGTCACCATGATGGTGAAAAGCATTTCCTTTAGCTGGGCTCTTGACTCTCTTATTAACCTTAATTTATCTCTGGCTGCTCCACTTTGTGTTTGTAGAGCACATTTGTTATGGCCAGAGAAACTATGATCTGAGCTGTGTTTCCCAAAAGTGCAGAGAGCCAAAGTTGATCAGTTTAGGTTTACAATGCTTTGGGAAGCACAGTCACAATGGTTGTGTTTTCTCATTGTGAAATGGCCAGATTCATTGGTGACATCCAGTATTAACTGGTGATATAGATGTTATATTATTTCTTTAGTAAATCTGGTACCACTTGAGATCCGCAGAGCTTTTATAATCTGAAGTGTGCTTTTTTTGAAACACACACAGAGCATCAAGAATCAGCACATGACCCTCAAATGGTGACAATCAAACAAAGTGTTTCATGTTGCAGTGCATGATGGGAGCCACCAATCAAAACTCATCCATGGCTCCCATCATGCATTGCTGCATGCATAAATTATGCAGCTGAATTGTCCTGTAATTTTCGTAGATTGATCATGTTTACTTTTATTTTTCTGTAGTTTTGTTGTGACAGTAGCTTGTTTTGTGTGTCAGAGTGATCTGTTTGTCGTATTTTTATTATCGTACCGTCTTGAGAATCATATGTGATCTTGATGTCTGTGTGTGGGTTTAAACATGAAGCTTCAGTGCATAATGGATTCTTAAAAAAAAGAAGTCATACTGCTGTTGGATCTCAAGCTGTAAAATCACAGGACTACAATAATTTATACTCAAAGCTACACATCAAGCACGAGGCAGAGTTTAGCTTTTTAAACGGACAATCAGCACCATCACATGATGAGTA
>JAOTNS010001485.1:0-19717 GCA_028476615.1 Culter alburnus
CATATTCAAAGAAGGAGAAGACTCAGTTGAGATGATTTACAGCCAATGGAATAAGAAAGAAAGATTCAATATTTCTGATGACAAACAGAAACTCATGACTGTGAGAATTACTGCTGTGAGACCAGATGATGGAGGAGTTTATTTATGTGGAGTTTGGATCAATGGACAATCATACACTTACTCCATTATTAATATAATTCATCTACACATTATGGGTGAGTAGAACAAACTATCAATGTTGTGTACTAAGTTCACATAGGCTGTGTTCTTCAGTATTTGATAGGTGTCTCATTCGAATCGATAAAAACACTGATTCAGTCAGATATTTGTGATTGACAGTTAAAGTGGGCGTGTCTAGAGTGAGCAGATACTCAGGAGGTCGTATGATGATCAAGTGTGAACATCCTCAATACAAAACCAATCCAAAATACATCTGTAAAGAATCAGATGGATGTTCAGAGAGGAAGAATCCAGGAGTTCAGGATGAATGGATGGAGAATGGAGATGTTTCTTTATATGACGACACCAGAGCAGGAGTCTTGATGGTGTTTTTTAGAGAGCTGAAAGCTGCAGATGCAGGAACATACAGGTGTGGAGTGAATGTGTCTCACTATACTGAGAGCTTCACTGAACTTCAGCTGAACGTCACAGATGGTGAGGAAACTGAAAAAAAAAAATAAATAAAATAATATATATATATTATCAGGCATGAACAAAGCATTGGTTCAGACTTAATTTAATTTCTCCTGGATTACAGATGTAATGTTTGTGACTGAATCTGCTCATCTTGGTCAAGAAGTCAACATCACCTGTCAGATCCCAGAGGAACATGAAGTTCATTTCTGCAGAGAGGATGATAATCACATCTGTCAAAACATCAGCACATCTACAGTGACAGAAATGAATGGTTCATCTGAGAGAAATGAAGAGAGAGTTTTTACAGTGAGCATCAGTAATGTGAGCGTGAGAGATGCTGGAGTTTACTGGTGTGGAGCAGAAACCAGAGACACACATTTGACTTTCATCTCCCTGAACACCAAAATTCAGCTCAACCTCATCAGTGAGTGAATTCAGATGAATTCATTGTAGAAATACAGTCTATTCAGAATCATGTGTGTTAAATGTCGGTGTTTGTGTGTTTGCAGTGGCTCCAGTAGTGAGACGTGAAGGAAAATCTGCTGAGATCATCTGCCCTTATGATTCAATCTATAAATCAAAGTCAAAGTCTCTCTGTAAGGGGAAGTGCTCCACTAGAGATAGAATATACTCTCAAGAAAAGGACCAAGACTGACAGAGGACTCTGAATGATGACGTCACTGCAGGTGTCTTCACTGGGACCATCACTGGACTGACAGCAGAGGATGCTGGGAAATACTGGTGTGCAGTGACATTAGAGAGAGACGTGAATTATCTTTACACTCATCTGATCGTCATCATGAACGAGGGTGAGGAAGGTTTATCATCTGAATATGTCAAACTATGGCTGTGAATTGATGTTCTTATATTTCTCATCATTTCCAGAGCTGAACTTGACTAAGTATGAAGGAGACGACATGTCAATCCAGTGCAAACATCATGATGAACATCAGAAACTCTTCTGCAAAGCACATGAACCCTCCATGTGTGTGAAGGATGGAGTTTCATTGGAGACGATCAGAGATGATCGATTCTCTTTCAGTGATGAAGCTTCTACTGGAGTCTTTACTGTGAACATCACTGATCTGAGAGAAGAGGATTCTGGGATATACTGGTGTGGAGCACACATCACCACTAAAGTCAACCTCACTGTTGAAAAAGGTAAGATTTAGTTTTTTATATTTAAAAAGTTTAGGACTTAATTTAAAATATATATATATATTATGTGTGTCTGTTGACAGTATTCATTACCATCACATAAACAACTGAGAACGTCTCGGGTTACGACTGTAACCCTTGTTCCCTGAGAAGGGAACAAGATGATGCGTCGTCTTGACAACACTTTGAGGAATGCCCTTAGCGTAGCACGTCATTCATCAAGCATGAACGAAACTATTCCAATCCTGATTGGTGTTGCATCGAGACGTGGCATGTGACGGCATACACAGAAACTATATAGAGATGCCGGCGCACAGTAGCATCAACTTCTGATAGCTCAAAGCAAGTCGCTCTCAGACATGCGAAGGCATGGCAAAGGCACGCAGTGTCTTGTTCGCTTCTCAGGGAACATGAGTTACAGTCATAACCCAAGACGTTCCCTTTTGGGGGAACTCGTGCTGTGTTGTCTTGACGACACTTTGGGGAACATAATGTCCACTGTGCCATGCCAAGTGATGTCTGTCCTAGTGTGAAACTGTCCAGGCACAGCTTAGGACAAGAGGACCTGTGCACCGGATGTGGAAGGAAGATGCAGACTTTAAAACGTCATGAATGAATGCAGTGTAGCAGAGCCTGCCGGATCACATATCTCTTGCAGGGAGACCCCCAAAAGCAAAGCTTTAGAAGACACCATGCTTCTAGTCGAATGAGCTCTTACGGCCAGAGGTGAAGGCATTCCGCACCAACCTGGTAGGCCAAAGAAATTGCCTGGACATTCCAGTTGCTGATTGTCTGCTTGGAGGTTGGGGATCCTTTTCTGGGTGACCTAAAACATACTAACAGCTGGTTTGACTTCCTCCACTGAGAAGATCTCTGAACAAAAACTCTAGAGCCTGCACAGGGCAGAGTAAATGAAGTCTTTCGTCTTCTGCTGACACATGCGGGAGGATGGAAGTCCTGAAGAATAGTAAATCTAGTCACATTAGGCATGTATCCAGTGTCACGGTAAACAAAAGACAAAAAGTGGATCCAAATGCAGTTGAGATATTTATTAAAGGGGTAATCCGAAACACATAGTCCAAAAAGCAGGCAAGGGTCAAAGTCCATGAAGTGAGTCCAAAACAAACAGGAACAAAAATAACACAAGGAAAACCAGAACAGACAACCGGGAAATAAGAAAACGCGTGACATTAGACAACGAACCACAACCAAAGACAGAAACAACTCAGTATAAATAGACAGACACTAATAACATAATACAATCCAGCTGGGTGCAATGACATGGTGATAATGAGTCCGGGGAGTGCGTTATGGGTAATGTAGTGAATGCAATGGGTGGAAATGAGAGTCCGGGATGGAGTGCCCTCTAGTGGCTGATAGGGCACTCTCACTGGTGATCGTGACATCCAGATCCTGGGTGTAAGATAGCCTTCACCCTCCCTGGAGCAAATTCTAAGCAGGGAGGGGAATAGACACAGCTTGAAGTTCCCCAACTCAATTGGGGGACGTTATGGCCAGCAAAAAGGCTAACTTTAGTGCGAGAATCTTCACAGATGCTGACTCAAGTGGTCGTCGCTCTCGTCTCACCTATTTTCAAGGTTAAGCTACCACACTAAGATCATGGGGCTCAAGAGTCGATCTGGCTGAGGAGCGGGAGACAGGTCTGTCCCTTTCTCTCGTTCTTTCTGTCTTCGTGCCCGCTTCTTCGGATCGGGCAGAGGACGCTGCATCTCTTGTTTCTGGCACAAGAGGAGTTAGACGAGGTGATGACTTGTACACTGACCACAGGAACAAGAGAGCTTCCAGCCATTACACATTATTGCACTCACTAACCAGTTATAATATATAAGGTGTTTGAACACAGATGTGTGTCCACAGTGTGTGTAAACAACCAGCCTCCAAACAAGTGGTTCCAAATTTACATAAGAGTAGGGGGAGCTCCGCCCATGACTGGTGACGATCTGCCCTATTAGCATAGATCCACCCTGAGTAAGCTGTAGCAGTCCGCTATTTCTGTTTTGTTATTGGATGTACCAACGAACATAAGAGTCTCAGATCTGTCTGAACAGGCTAATGCAGCAGGTTCTGCTTTGGGCTCAGGACAAGTTCCTCTCCCTCAGGGTGATTTACATCCATGGGCATTTGAATATGGAAGCAGACTTATTGTCCAGGCAGACTGTGACACACAGGAATAGAAACTCCATCCCGAAGGAGTCAGACAGATTTGGGAAAAATTTACGAAGCAGAGGTCGACCTATTTGCCTCCCAGGAGACAGCGCGATGTCCCCTCTACTTCTGTCTGAATCACCCACCCCCCTGAGTCCGGAAGCCAATGCGCATACATTGCCCAGGCTGCATCTGTATGCATTTCCACCAATCGATCTGCTCCCGGCAGTCCTGGCTAAGGTCCGTCAACAAGGGTCTTGATTCTTATTGATAGCGCCTCATTGGCTTACCACAATTTGGTTCTCGGAGATAATATCCCTCCTCGACAGCTTGCCTTCTGCAATTCTGGTCAGGAGGGACCTTCTGTCTCAGGTGCAGGGAACAATATTTCATCCCCGGCTCAAGCTTCGGAACCTTCACATTTGGCACTTGAGGGGACTAACTTACAGATTCTGAAAAGTGGTGTAGACCGAGTGCACAGTGCAGACTGAGTACACTGCCAGCTTGTTTCAGAGCTGGAGTTTCTGCAGGAAAAGTTATCAGCAGGCACATGTCCTGCTACTCTCAGGATATTTGTCCACCATATCAGCTTGCCATGCCCTGATTGAAGGCGCTCCAGTGGGGAAGCCCCCTTGGATCACCCGCTTCATCTGTTAAGCGAGGCAGCTGAGGCCTTCCGTTACAGTGAACATCCCTTCATGGGACCGGTCGCCTCGAGTTGAAGCATGAGAAAAATGCTGCACTCATCACTGTCACTTTTTAGCCAGCCATCCAATCAGAGTGGAGGAGGGCCGGGACAAATGCAACTTCGACCAACTGTCACAACGTTCTTGCTGTAAAACAACATCAGCAAGCAGAGAACAGAACAAAATGGATGAGAAAATAATATTGCTGGTCTCCGAACATACATTGTGCCAACATTTTTGGTCTGAAACAAATTATCTGCAAAATCAGTTACAAGTAAGTACAGTGCCGCGGATATTCTGTATATTCTGTGTATAAAAAAAAAATAAAAAAATGCCGCAATGCTGAAGCGTTCCCAAGCGCTCACAGATTCCGCAGAGCA
The DNA here is from genome assembly GCA_028476615.1 of Culter alburnus. Classification (NCBI taxonomy): domain Eukaryota; kingdom Metazoa; phylum Chordata; class Actinopteri; order Cypriniformes; family Xenocyprididae; genus Culter; species Culter alburnus. Next base: position 5,027 of record JAOTNS010001485.1, read on the forward strand.
TCTTTTTCAGCTGGTGGACACACAGCCTAAAGATGTTTTTTCTCATGGCTATAACATGGCTATTCATGATAAAAACAGCAACATTTATGTTCAAAATTTCTTTGTAATGCTACAGCTCAGATTTAACTCTGATTCACATCTGTGTATTTACCATGAATTTTTTGTTTGTAATGTCTGCAAATCACATTTCTTTCTAATCATCACTTTTATGTTTTTTTTTTGTATTTTTCAGATTTCTCTTTGTTCAACATCATTTCTATATGTTCGACTCTGCTGCTGATTGGAGGATTCACTGTAATTGAGTGTTTATTAAGATGAGGTGATGCTGTCCTTCATGAACACACACTGATTATAATAACGAAAACTCAAAAACTGTTTATGAATAGTCTTTATTTCCAAATGAGGACATCCAAAATGTATTCAAATTGATGTTTTGTCAGATGCAGGTCACAAACAAAATACTTTTAATCTTCATCATCCTTGAAAATGTCTTTTAAAGTCTTTTAAAATCTTTTTGCTCACAGAGTTTCTCATGAACTCTGTAGGTGTTTTTTTGTGTTTGCATGGTGATCAGTCCAGCTCAAAGCCACAGAAAACAGGTGAAGTTTCTGGGTCTCAGTCAGTTTCCTGAAAAGATCAAAAAGACTCACTCAGGAAACCCACAGAGAACAGAGCGAGACGCTGAACATCGTCTGTGGTCAGAAGACAATAAAGACTAAACTTTGCCTTGTTATTACTGAAGATGTTCTATAATTAACATTTATTTTGCTTATTTAACTATTAAAACGGCTGAACCACTTTTATGATTCACAAGTTGTTTGTGTGTGATTGGACTGTTTTACTTTAAACAAAATTTTAAAAAAAAAATGACAATGACACAATATCTGTCAAATAAAAAAATATATAAATGGCATCATTTGTAATGCTGAACTATGTATATCTGTGTTCATTATTTTATACAAACAACAACTGCAGTTTTATCACTGTAAGTATTTTGAATTTTCTTTGTGTGTGTGTGTGTGTGTGAGAGAGAGAGAGAGTAATTCTGCTCTTGACAGATAAATTCACTCTGTAAATGAATGATTTGATGTATAGACTGATTAAATGAAACTATAAAATGCACACAATTTATCGAACTAGAATTTATTGCTTTATTTATTTCATGATCTAAAGGTAATGTTTTCATCTTTGTGGTTTTTGCTCTTTATATTCTGTTGGTTTAACCCAGAAGCTCGTCAGCCACCAGCAGGTGTGATACAAACAGGAAATGGTTTCTTTAGCAACAATGGATGCAGACTTTCCACTACATAAAAGAGATGCTGTGAATGTTTGTAATATGTGAAATGTCTTTTTCCTAAAGGTTTTTTTTTTTTTTTTTTTAAACATTACGGACTAAAAATTCTAAAATATTTTTGCTGCCAACTGCAGTCATGAATCTTAAAATGTCTGCTTGCTTGTCAAATACTAAAAAAGTCCTATCAACACGACTGGACCTTTCTCCTTATCTGTTTTTGAAAATTAGCTTTTTAGATTTCTTAAATTAGTCTAGTTATTAGATCTGTCATTTTTTTTTTTTTTTTATCTTTTATCTTTAGAGATGATATTTTCCTGTTCATGATTCACGTTTTAACTGAATCCTTTGGCTCCATCTAGTGGCAAATCTGAGTTAATGTCTGATTTACTGGTTTTATTGCAGTGAGATTTAATTGTATGGAAGTTGATAGTGTATGTGTTTTTTATTATTAACATTCTGTTCTGTTTGATGAATTATAAATTGCACTGATTACACGCTTCCTTTTACACAAGTTTGAAATGAAAGAGTCAATCTGAAGGAATGAAACCTTGGTTTTAAATATGTCTGCATTAACAATTAGCCCATGTAATTATCAAATATTATACCAAAGTCAGAGATAAAGGAAAGGAAGCAGACAGCTGCTGGAGCCTCTTATGATCTGAATTATGTATGCTCTTATTTGTATATATTTCACACTATATTTTGTATCTTTAGCACTTCTGTTATGGTGCATTATTTCAATCTTTTGTTTTAAATTATTACCTTATTATCCACCTTTATTTGCATTGCTGAAGTAAGCTGTTTTCTGTGAATGTGTGAAACTCCTCATTCACTCTTTTATATGTTAAAAATAAGGTGGATAGAGAGCATGAAAACCTGTTTGAGCTCTCAGTATCAGACACTACAATCTCCACTAGGTGCCGCAGTAATTTTACAACAACTGAGAGCCTTTATATGCAGGTGATGCTCTAATATCACTGTAAACTACGGCTTCACAGGACTTGTTGCTTTTGTACAAAGCTGTTCACTACACAAGACTTATATCTGTTCAAATAAACTGATTTATAAGTTGTTGATGTATGTAATGTGTCACTGATGGTCAGTAATTCAGCATAAGTGTAATGTGATGTCTATGAGAACAGGAGCTCATCTGAACAGACTCGTGCGTGTGTGTGTGCGTGTGTGTGTGTGTGTGTGTGTGTGTGCGTGTGTGAGTGTGTGTGTGTGTGGTGATGAATCTTAGTCATGTGCTCCAGATCAGCTGCTGTCCGTGGTGCTGAACATCTGAACCACTCTCTTCCAGCAGCAGGAGATCACACTGACTTTACTCTTAAACATATGGTCAATCTGTTTTTCTTTGGCTGTTGACAGTATTGCCGATTGATGGAGTGATAAGAAGAGAAATGCAAATCACTCTCTGTAAAAATCTTCAATATGTCAACAAAAATAATTTTGAACCTGACTTTTTCTAATGTTCAGATTTCTGTTTTGGAATGTATGCAACTGTGTGCATGTTTCATTATATAGCTTAATATTTGCATATTTAAACAACATTAAAGAAAACTTGTAATGCAAAATAATAACAGTCTTATTATACTGTAATTAATCATGTCATGTTCTCTGTGTTTGTCCTTGGACTTTGTTATTCTTCCTGTTTCCTGTTCTGTCAGCCATCTTGTAGTCCTGTTGTAGTTTTTCATGTTAATTTCCCTCTTGATTTTCTCCCTAGGTGTGTTTTGTTATGCTTGTTTGCTCTGATGTATATACATATTTGGGGGGTGGGGGCTATGCTCCTGAAGCTCCAAACACCACTGGACAGTACTATTCAGCCACTGGATCTGTTTCAGGGTGGTCCTATAGCGCCTCCAAGCCTGGCACTCTCAGTGCGTCCTAGTCTGGTGTTCCTGTTGTCTGTGTTACCTGTAATGGCAGAGTCTCCTGGCCCATCAGCTCTAGTGTGGTGGTCTCTGACTCTGTCTGCTCTGCCTTGGTTTCTTGCCATGCCGGCTCCGCCCTGGCCACCTGCCCTACCCTCTGCCCTGGCTCCCTGCTTTGCCTCAGTCTCCAGGCCATCTTCCACTACACGGGCCTGGCCCTCCATCCCTTCCCTATTCCACCTCCACTTCACCACCTCCTGGACTTTTGTTTTATTGTGGAGCATCTGGAATCCTCTCCTTTAATGTGGGCTTTGTCAGGTGTTCACTGTGTTTGTCCTTGGACTTTGTTATACTTCCTGTTTCCTGTTCTGTCTGTCATATCTCACTGTGATATCAATCAGAAACCTGCACTTATAGTTACAATGGGAACTACTGCTGTTACATGTGTGTCCATCAGATGTCACTGTCAAATGAAATGAAGTATTAGCTTCACTTCTCCTTTTATTAACGTCTCTCTCTCTCTCTCTCTCTCTCTCAGAGGAAGTGGGCGTCTCCGTCACATTCAGCACTTCATGTTAAACTTGTAACCAGGAAAGAAACACTCAAAACTCATCTGAACACACATCGAGAGCTTCAGAAGAACTGAATCTACTGACAACAGAGAAGATCATTTAATAAGAGAGAAGAATGAAGATCATCTTGACTTTCACTCTGCTGATGATTCTGGTAAGAATCTGAACTCAGAGTAAATCACTAAAAACAGCACAGATTTGATGAGGAGAGTCTTTCACTTCACTTCATGATGTTCAACTGACTTTAAGAAGCAGTAGAATAAATTAATCTGAAAGTTCACCTTGTTCTTGTAATATGTGATATATTAAGATGTTGGTTCGTTGTAGGTGTCGTGAGGTCCTTGAGCGTAACAGGATATTCAGGGTCTGAAGTCAACATCACATGCAAATACAGTAAAGGAGATACAGCAAATGCAAAGTATTTTTGTAGAGGAAAGAAGCCAAATAAACCACAGTCTGGACGGTGCTCTGAACTTATTAGGACTAATGAGAGAGAAAATGGGTTCATTCTGGAAGATTCTCTCTGTATGACGACACAAGATCAGCAGTCTTCAATGTGACCATCAGAGATCTGAGAGAACAGGATTCTGGGACGTACCAGTGTGGAGTTGATAGAACTAGAGGAAGAGATTCTACACTGAAGTGAATCTGAAGGTCATAAGAGGTGAGTAACTGAGAGCCTCAAACCCATGAAGATCTCCACAACATCATACATAATGACAGTAATAACACTGAACACCTCTAGATGATGAAAGATAAAATCAATACTTTTTTTTTTTCTTTTTCTCCACACAGTGATGCCGCCATATACGAACCTTTTATTTATTTATTTATTTTTTTGGTTTCCCTAAGAACCTTTTCATTGAACATTTATAAACTATAAGCAACAAGAACGGCTATATAAATCAGTTAACGGAAAGCTTATTTTCATAGTTTTTCCAGTGATAAATTTTTTTAATTGCTTTGGCACAATTTTCACAAGCAATTGGTAAATTTTCAAAGCTTTTAATGTTAATATCACAAAAGTGCAGATTTTTCAAACATTTCACAATTGTCAATTGTGTTAGTTAAATATACAAAATCACAATTTATCCTTTTCATAACACAAAATTTTAATTTCCAAAAGTTTTATGTATATAAATGTTTCATTCACAGTAACTGCCTTTCATAGTGCTATTACCATCAAACTTTTTTTTGCAACTCTTCTCATTCAGTTTAATACATTTGTCTATTATTTAATTCAACTGAACTTAATGGGTAATCAATGGATCATTTGGCACTTCTATAGATTTCTATAGATATTGATTCTATTGGCATAGTTTCTTGTTTGTGTGTGTGTGTGTGTGTGTCCTGGTGAACCCTGCTTTGTGAACTAAATGTCCCAACAAGGATGGTAATACCAGTAATTTAAGACCTTGTTTGGACAATTTTGTGGTCCCCATGAGGAAAACAGCTTATAAATCATACAAAATTATATTTTTATAAAATGTAAAATTGCAGAAAGTTTTCTGTGATGGTAGGTTTAGGGGTAGCGGATAGAATATACCGTTTATACAGTATAAATATCATGATTTCTATGGAAAGTCTGCATAAAACATAAACCCAACATTACCGTAACTCACCCTCCATCTGTAAAGGTCAACTATAGTATAGATTCATTCATATGGTACAGTTAGAACATTTACAACAGTTTCTTCTGACTATACAGCAAATCAAATAAGATGATGTTATTTGATGATGTTAAGCTTATTATAATATTTAAATGAACACAATCACAATAATAATAATGATAATAATAATAATAATAATAATAATGTTTATTCACACACTGTAAAAATGCTGTAAAATTTACAGCAACTTAATGGCAATTTAGTTTGCAAGTAAGCCTGTAAATGTACAAGAGTACTGTAAATCATCAACTACAATTATACTGTAAAATACAGCACAACTGTGAATTTACAATCCTTTACTGTAATCTACTTTACAGTCTTACTGTAATAATACACTTAACTTAAACCTGTGTTAACACTCTTTATTGGAGGAAATGCTTGTCTTAAATTGGACAATTAGCATTTAATATTTATACTGTGTTAGTAATGGAGTGGTGTACATTTTCAAAACTCTTAGTACAAAACTCCAGACTGATCACATTGATATCATACTTTCATTCTAGTTGTACGTATTTTCATTCTACATAATCGCTGTTTCAAAACACAACATCATTGTAATATGTAATGAGAAACATTTGGTTTAATTACCGAAACTCAGTTTAGTTCTTTTAACAATCAGTTCATTTAATAGCAAACAATGCAAACAATGCATGTTTCAAATCACCCGATGCTGAAAATAATTACAGTAACACAGGCTACAGATGCCATGTTAGAAAATACACTTACATTACCTAAATTACATAACTGACATAAAACCCATATGTTTGTAATGGGATCTATTCTGTGTGTTATCAAAAAGTGTGATAAAGGGTTTTTTTATTATTATTTTTTTAATAAATATTACAATTACAGTCATTGAATAAACGTAAGACAAGTACATAAAAAATAAAACAGTGACAAATTTAAACTATAGAAATAAAAGTTAAATAATATGAAAATGTTTACCAATAGAAACACATTTTACAGCTTTCCTATTTTTTAAACATAACATTGTATTTAGGTATTGTTTACTTTCTGATTTTAAAATTTAAAACAAAGGCTTATTTCCCCAAAATTTTACATGTATGAATACTAAATTTAGCTTAAAAAAAAAAAAAAAAAAAAAAAGCAGCAGCTTAATTAAATAACATTCCTTATGATATTATTTGTTATAGGAGAAAAAAAAAAAATTTTTAAAGCGTTGTTCAAAGCTGGGCATGATGTGAGCCTTGATAAAAGACCAGAAATCTGGCCAAAAACAAACTAAATGAGGACAACTCCAAAATAAATGTTATAATATTTCAGCTGTAAAGCACAAAATGTACAAAATATTTCAATATCAAAATTAAATCTGTTTACAAGATAGTTTTACAAGGGTAATATTTATAAATGAGTTTAAAAGAAATTTCTTTGATTTTATTTGTTATTAAATATTTATGAGGAAATTTCCAGATTGTACCTTCAACAAAACCATTCCACTATAATACAATAGCAGGATTGGAGACAATATCCCTTTGAAACAAAGCCCGAATGTAACGATTATTATTCTTTAAAAAAAGTGTGATAAAGTTAGCGGTTTTGTTCAGAACAGAGGTGCCAAAACAGTAAATGTTTTCACTGTACCATATGACTGAATCTATAGTCGAACTTTATAAGGGTGAGATATAGTAATGTGTCAGTCTGTACCATGGTAATCTGTTTACAGTGTCACATGACATACTATAATGTAAAATCATGCCATCTGTCTCTCTTCTTCTGATGTATCTCTGATCAATCTGATGTTATACAGTTATTGACTGTTTCCCTGTTTTCCCTTGAACCCTTTCTATGCTCTATGTTCACAAATTACATATCTCTCTGTCACACATACACACACACACACACACACACACGCACACATGTTGGGTTTCCATGCCTTATTGTAATGAATTTCCACTGGAGGTGAGCGTAGTGAACCCAAGTGCAATTTATTGAACAAAAACATGAACTAAATACAAAACATAGACGTGGCTTGACTTGACTTGACTTAACACAGAAGTAAACTTACCAACAGCAGATTACAGTGAAACAAAGCTAGGTAAGATAACAATGAAACATTAAAGGTGAAAGCAGCAAAGAAAGGGTCCTCGCACCCATGTTACTGCCACCCGGTGGATTTAAGAAAACAGAGCACAGTGGGCATTATGCATTTAAGTACATTAATATAGGAGGACAAAGTCGGTCATTTGTATTTGCTACACTTCCTGCTACCAGCTGGTGGTGATATGACTATAACTACATTTTGGCATCTTCAGGCCAAGGCACTTATCAAACATGAGAAGTTTGAGGCTGATTGGACATTGTATGCAGGAACTTCCTGTTTCATGATGATAATAGAATGATTACCATGATAGCATGATTTAGCACTCAGCTAAGTGTTGCTAGCATGTTTTAGAATGTTTCTAGCATGTTTAGCACTCAACTGCATATTTTATTATGTTGCTAGAAGTGCATCACAGTGTTAAACATGACACTTCTTGCTGCCAGTGGGTGGCGCTACTACTATAACTGAATATTGTCATGTAGATGTGTTCAGGGCACGACTCTTCTCAACCATGTGAAGTTTGATCGGACATTGTATGCAGGAGTTACAACAACTTCCTGTTTTGTGGAGTTAATTGCATACATTAGCCAAGTGTTGCATGATATAACATGTTTCTAGTATATTTGGAACTTCATGGCATATTTAAATGAAGTTTCAGGGAGTGAATTACAGTGTAAAGCATGCTATTTCCTGTTGCCAGCAGGTGGCGCTATGACTAACTGAATATTTTCATGTAGATGTCTTCAGGCCAGGACTCTTATCACGCGTGAAGTTTGGGGCAGGTTGGATATTGTATGCTTGACTTACAAAAGCTTCCTGTTTCATGGAGAAACATCAGACTTTGTCAGGCCGCCACGGACACACTCTTCAGCGAAAACTCTAGATATTCACAATTTAACATCGCTAAGGCCTTTATATTAGACTGACCAAATCTGATGTTGATCTGATTAAAGCTCTAGGAGGAGTTCATTAAAATATGTCTGGAAATGGCAAAAACTGCAAAAATTTTGCAGAGAAAATTAAAAATATCTCACTTCCTGTTGGGCTTTCAGAATTTGCACCCAGGGGCTTTTTGTAGGTATTGGGCTGTTACATGTGTCTATCAAGTTTCATACCTGTACGTGAAACGTAGCGCGAAGGGTACTTAAATTCAATTTTGTAGGTGAAGCTATCGAGCCATTTTGCCACACCTAATTCTGAGACCCATATCAGATGTAAATTTTCACCTCTTCTGACTTGTGTGCAAAGTGTCATGAGTTTTCGAGCATGTTTAGGCCCTCAAAAATGCGATTAATTTCAGAGAAGAAGAATTGATCGAGCAATTACAATAGGGTCCTCACACCATTGGTGTTCAGGCCCTAATGAGGGCTATTTATACAAAAAGACTAATAAGCTAACAAGACACACCTGAGAACAATGTGACAAAGACCCAATCACAAAACGGAACTGATAACTACATGACTAAATCAACCAATGACAACATGACACATTCACAAGGGAAGCACATGGCAAGATCATATAAGGAGCAGGAAATCACATGACATGGGAGCACATAACAAGCAAAGCAATGAAACAAAGCATGAACTTGAAAATAAAACCCAAAACAAGACATTACAGAATCCCCCCCTCTAAGGGCAGCTCCCGATGCCCAACATTAATCAAAACTAGACAGTCCAGGAGGGTGGTGGAGCAGAGGCGGTCTTGGGGGAGGGATGGAGGGCCAGGCCCGTGCAGGGGGACAGGACCTGGACCATGGCATGGCAATGGCTGGCCTGGGTCATGGAGCAGAGGTGGACCAGGTCTGTGGATCATGACCGGACCTGGGCAGTGGAGCAGAGAGTCCTGGTGCACTGGAGGACATGGCTGGCATGATGTGAACAGGCCTTGGCATGGCAGTTGTGGCGTGAACAGGCCCTGGCATGGCAGATATGACGTGAACAGTCTCTGGCATGGCAGGCATGACGTGAACAGTCTCTGGCGTAGCAGGCATGACGTGAACTCTCTGGTGTGGCAGACATGACGTGAACAGGCTCTGGCTTGGCAGGCATGGGGTGAACAGTCTCTGGTGTGGCAGACATGATGTGAACAGTCTCTGGCTTGGTAGACATGATGTGAACAGGCTCTGGCTTGGCAGGCATGGCGTGAACAGTCTCTGGCTTGGTAGACATGATGTGAACAGGCTCTGGCATGGCATGGATAAATCCAGGCATGATAGTCAGATTGTGGAAAAATGGATGATGGATGTGATGGATGCTGTAGGATTGCAGGGCTCCAGTTCAAAAAAGATCATTCTGTATGATTTATGTATTAAGATGTTTGAAAATTTACCTTGTAAAAATTGCACCAAAGCAATTAAAAATAAAACTGTAGTACTGTGAACTTATTTCTTGAGTTAAAAAAGTCTTGCAGTAACTGCTAGTTAACAGCAGCATGCATGTGCTAAAGTACATAGCAAAGAGATCATCACTGTATCAGCAACACTTTCAATCGTCCTGACAGTTTGCTCAAAGACGACTGTTTGTGGTTTTGTGTTTGAAGCATGTCTGATGGTTAAGTGTGAAAAACATCAGCGTCTGTGAGTCAAGGGAGGTGAAGTATGTGTGAGTGAGGTAAGAAAACACTTTGTTTGTGACACTGACTTCTCTTTGTTTCAGAGACAGACTATCACAGAACAACATCATCATCATCATCATCATCATCATCATCAGTTGAATCTCCAGCGATCTCATCTGTGTCTCCTGTAACAGGTACAAACTCTCTCTGAAACACAAACACACTTGTGTGTGGTGTAGTGATTTTACTGTGTCCATTCAAGGACGCAAAGTAAAATAGGGATTGGTACTCACGTCACCGCTGACGTTGTGACTTTTGGATCACACATCTCTTAAGGTGTGGTTATGAGTACATCAGATGACCACTTGCCCCCCCTTTCCCTAGTTCAGGGCACCAGTCAGGGTCTTTCACTCCCAACAGGGGCTTTCATTCATTTAGAATTAATGTTAAGTGGTCAGCTGATTTATCTGAAAGATTGGTGAAATTGCTAACTTGTAGAGCCTTTTCTGTATTATCAGCACACGAAGACACAAGTGTAATAAAATAAATTTTATAACAAAAGATAAACAAGAATAACTAACACAACTACTAAATGAGTACCATGAATGATAAAGGAATAAAGTGCATAAGATACATAGAATACAAGTGATTAAATTGAGTGTGGCTATGGAAGAGTTACGTTATCTCATGGAAAGATAAACTCTTTCTCTGAAAATAATAAGGTGGAGAACCTTATTATGCACCAAACAAATAAACGAAAGATTATTTGTTATTAACTAACATCAGCTATATTACATCTAATGGAAATTAGGAAATTATATACTGATAATATACAACAATGCCAAGGTCTCTGGAAAGAGGTTTGGTTAAGTGATATTTACGTTCCACGTGGTCGAGTCCGATGACGGTGACGTCTTCCACTGGTTGTGCTGGGAGACGATGCAGTGGGGAGAGGAGCCAGAATCTGTTTCAACAGTCGTGAACACGAAGCTCTGTGGGATGCTGATCTCCTGGAGCACCAAAGGGTCCTAAAATCTGGAACACGCAGATGAGGCCCTGGTGTAGGTGCAGAAGGTCCTTAACAATCTGGAACACGCAGACGAAGGTACCTTGAAGTGAAGGTTTGCTCTCCTGACCTTAACCTTGTTGCAGATGTCGTCACTGTCTCGCTGGACGGAAACTTTGAGCGTAGTGTTTGTTGATGTCTCTTTCCTCACAAGCTGGAGGCTCAGAACGTGGTCGTCTCTGTTGCTGCCTCACAAGCTGTAGGCTCAGATCATGGGATCTGTTGTTGTCTCTCTGGATGGACCAGAGGCTCAGAACGGTGTTGTATCTGTTAATATCTGTCCCCGTGCAGGACAGACTCAGAACGGTGTATCTGTTGTGTCTCAGCTTCGCAAGCCGGGACTCAGAACAATATCTGTTATGTCTCACCCGATGGGAGACTCAGAACAAGGAGTGTCTGTTGAAAGGGTACCTTTATCCCTTTCCGATGAAGAGGAGATTGCAATTTGGCGCTTCTCCATTCAAGTGCTGTGATTGGCTGCTGGCATCAGAGGGGACACACAGAGTGTGACCCACCCTTCTCTCCCCTGTGGAACTCTCATTTGCATAAAGCACAGAGTTGGAAATCTTTACAGTGTCTTTAAAGTTTACCAATGCATTTCTCACTTTCCAAACCACCACCAGAATACCTTTGTCAATATTCTAAACAAATAGAAACTAAACATGATGGAAAAAGATTGAACTGTCATTCAGTTGTACATTAACAGCTGAATTTGCGTCAGAGGTTGCATTACAAATAGCTGTCACTGAGAATACTTATTTCTGTGAATAAGTATGAAATGGATGTGTAGTTTGCATCAGTTCTAAGGTTTTCAAACATAGTTTTGAATGGATTTGGATGGATCTTCGTGATCTCTCTTCGTGATCTCAGAAATGTTTCACCCATTGCTGCTAAGGTCCCGAGGAATTTTTATGGCAGTCTCTGGCCAACCTTAGGAAGTAGTGTTTAGATGGGTGAAGGGCAGTAACTGCCTGTGGACCAATGAGAAGTCTTGTCCTTCCCAGGCTTGGTACAAGAGGTCTTCTTCTTGCCCTCTAAGAGAGGTCTGGATGTTGTCCTTCCATCTTTATCTGATGGCGTAGGACAGTTTGTTTGTGTTAGGCCACCAAGATCCAATCAAAATGTAGCAAACCTTTGTCCGCTGTTACGGACAGAGAGGGGCCCGGCCATAAACTGGGCCCTAGAATGTGCTGTTCACTACAGTGGTTTAGATTGTGAGTCTCTGGTGTTTTCAGGCTCTTCTCTGGTGGTCAGTGTGTCTGTGGTTCTGCTGCTGATCATCACTGGACTCGTGTTCGTGATCTGGACTGTCTGCAGGAGGCGTCAGTCGAACAGTAAAACTCCTTTCATTTTTAATATAAAAGGACTTTTATTACATTGATCAAAAGTATATATTTACATTAGACAATTTATTTCACATATTTACATAAAAACAAATTTGTTGCCTCCAGCTGGCTACAACTAAAGATGAGTAAAATAGAGGAATATGAGAATGTGAAAGAGATTTACTGAACCATTCATTTTCTTGATTTTGACAGATGCTGATTCCTCCTCCAAAAGATCTCTCATGCGACTCCAGCAAACAATGAAGAGGTTTGTAGAATTACTGTGATTGGGAAAAGATATTTGTTTTGATCAATAATGAGAATTATTATACTACCAGATGATTTAAAGACTGAGGATTTCCAGAGCTGTTAATATTATTATTCAAATGATTATTATTAAACACACATATGTTCTGTCTCTCATCAGGTTTCTCACACTGGTTGTGATTACAAGGAGCTTAGAGACACTCACAGACAATTACTCACAAACCCCTCTGATTCCTCTAACTGTGTTTACGCTACAGTTCAGAAAGCCTCTGGAGACTCTCAGTGCTGCATCACATCTGCTGAGGATCTGAATTACGCAGTGGTGAATTTCCACAACAGATCAGACTGTCCTGACAGTGTCAGTATCAGGAATGATCAGGATTACAGTGAATACTGCTGTCAATCATCTCTCAACAGCAGAGAATGTTATGAACTGATGCATTTAAAGATACGGACTGATTCACAGTAAACAGAACAAACTGATCACCATATGAGACACGTACTGTCTAAACATCATATTTAGCATATATAGATTGATTGTAATGTCATATAAGTCTGGTTCCCCTTTTCCTCTGCTATATTTAAATGTCCTGACTCTTTTACAAGTTTTGCAAGAGTTGTTAAATGAGTCAGGTATTTTTTTGTGTCTGTGTGATAAATAAATAAATATATATATATTTATTTTACTTAAGCATGTAGATCTAATGTGAGGTAAAAATTATTTTATTTTGAGGAGAAGGTAAAATGTGTATTGTTTTTTTAAATGCATCATTAAATAGAATCGCAAAATAAGAATCGCACTGTTTTTGGACAAGTTTCAAATACTCCAACATTTCAGAAAAATGACTGGTTGATTAATGTGATTTTGTCGATCCCAGTAAGGCTGCTCAAAAAATGAATTAATTCCAGTGGTTTCTGAATACTTTGTCCAGTCATGTTTATTTGATTTGATTTTTTCACAGATGACACTAGTTTATAAAGCAGCTCCTGGACAAGTCTGATCTTCTTCAGTGGTTTTCAGTCCTGGAGATCCATCGCTTGTCTCTCTTCTCTGACACACTCGCTGCGTCTGAAATCACAAACTGTCTGAGTAGGTACTACATCTGAGTTTGAACTTACTTCATGACCATTTTCGAATATATTTGGAGATGCTACTCTCTTGGCGTAAAGTTTTTCACATGTAGTAGGGAAGTATTTGATTTCAGATGCAGTGACTCGGTTCAGATCATGTAGTTCTCACCTTAAATAAGGTTTAACTTTCTGTCTCAGTTTCTCACGAGTGCTGGAGGTGTTGTTTATGTTTGCGTGATGAACAGGCTGTTTTTTTCCGTCCAGCTCAAAGCCACAGGAAACTGGTGAAGGTTCAGGGTCTCAGTTCAGTTTAATTAAACAGACTTACTCAGGAAACCCACAGTGAGACACATGAGACTGAACAGAGAGAGACAGAAGACCAACATCCATTGAGAGCAGAAGACAATAAAGACTAAGAGCTGATCCTTCACTAATTCACCTCCAACATTTACTGAGAGTGAGAAATGAGATTCAGAAGACTGAAAATATTTGATCAACAAATTATCTGTGTGATTTGACAATTTTACTTTTCAGATCAAACTAAATTAAAAAAAATGAGCCCACAAATCAATAACAGAGACTGAGTTTAAGTTGGTAAATTTAAGCCAGTACCACTTTAAACAAGCGACACCTCCAGGTTTTACTGTAAATTTTATGATTTTATTTATTTTGATGATCATTATCAACATTATTCTCTCTGGATAAAATCAAGTGTATCTTTATATGGCAGTAAGAGTATATGTTAGTTTGTTTTTCTGAATTCAGATGTAACTCGTATTACTGAATGTGAAATGTCAGTTATGTTGTGTTGTGATATTACTGGTGAGATCATCATAAGACAGAAATCAGATAAACAGTTAAATGAGTCTGTACATTTGATTTTGTTAGCATTTTTAAAAATCAAAAGTGTGTATTTTCAGAAAATGCTCTTTAA
>JAOTNS010001486.1:0-113360 GCA_028476615.1 Culter alburnus
ATACCAAGAAACTTTATGCTTACATCATGTAAAAGAGAGGCTGCTTTAACATATTCCTGCTAATTTTCCCATTTTTAAAATGGGGAAAATGAGAAAAGGAGGTTTAATCAAGTTATGAATATGATATTTTTATTACATTACATATGAATTTATTTTCATTATTTCCAAGCATGTGGAATATTATTCACAGCAGACAATCATTTGACTGACCAAGTGAGCAGTGTGCACATTTCCACAAAACTTGCTCCTCCACTGTGAATAAATCACCACCCGAATGTATGAGTTTGGCAATTTTTACAGACGTCCACATGACAAACAATTACCATCCAAATAGGGCTTATGGCATCGCTGTCGAAGTGTAATTAGCTGGTGAAGTGGACTTATTGCTGAGTTAAAAAAAAGTCATTATGAGCATTGTAATGTTTAAAACAGATGTCTCAACAAATCTCAGTAGACCCGACTGGGAAGATTTTAAAATGAGCGGTTCATTCATAAATACTGTGTAAATACAAACCGAAAGACAGAAGACAACAAGCACAGCGCTGAGAAGAGGGCGGAGCTACATAAGGTCTATATCAGACGGGCCGCAGCTTTAATTTTGCGTTAAAAGAAAAAAATTAAACACTTATTTTATATATACATCATTTTCCAATAATTCAAGCACTTTTCAAGGACCTTTTCAGGAATATCACCATTTTCAAGGTTCTCCAGGCCTTAAATTTCAAAAAGTCAAATTCACGTACTTCAAGCACTTTAAGCACCTTGTATGAACTGTGGAATTACAAATTTAAGAATCTGTTTAAGATCTGCGGATCCTACATCCTGACCATTTGGCAGGACAAGCTCAAGATACAGCAGTGCCTTTGTCTCTATGATAATGTAAAGGTATGGGCGATACTGTCAGACTGACTGGATTAGCACCTATGCATTTGAATGCTTTGATCTTCCTACTGGAAGTCAAACTAGTGTGAATGTTTACAAAGTCTTAGTTCTCGGACCAGCTACTGTTATACCATTTGGGGTACTATTATCTACACAGTCGGGGGTAATTTCCTGTATTCTTTAGATACTTTTGTTTTAGTTGGTCATTCTAAGGCTGTGTGTAAGGGCAAACCTTAAGGACTGCCCACTGAATGCCTATAAAACATCATGTATACACTGCATTAGTCAGATTTTGGATGCCACAGCGACGCACAGTGTGTTTCTCAATAAAGAGTAACTTCTGCTTCAAGAGATCCCAAGTCTCCTGGTCTACACTCCAGACAAGGGTGTTAGAGGATAATGGACCACTGGTCCGCATGTGGTTTGATGGGCTCTCATCAGAATACAGAAATGCATTGCCTTTCTTAGACCTCACATGGTCCAATGGAACTCTGCAAAACAACTTTAATAGGTTAGCTGTTTGGGAAAGGGACTCTGATGTCAAGACAAGAGTAAAAATTGCAGCAGCATCCTTTAAGGTCAACACAGAGAATCGACAGAAACGTAAATGTCCTAAGAGAGAAGGCAGTTGTCATTACTGTGGTAAACCTGGACATTGGATGAAAGTGTAGGAAAAACAAAAAGACATTAAAAGAAATGAACAGCTTTAACTCACTCCTACTCGGGTCTACTTGCTACATTGAAACTGCCCCTCCCCTCTTCTCCAAACTCTTGGAGCAGCAGCTTGCTGACATGCTAACCATTTGGGCTGTGATTGCTTTAATTTCCCCAGTAACCTACAAGAAAGCTGAAAGACTCATTCTGAACAAAAGAAAGTTGACTATCACTTCCACCATACGGGGACACGGTTAAGTACACTCACAGCCTTAAATGTTATGCACAGCACACACCATTCACTTATCCATCCTCTAGGGTTATGATGTCTGCTATGACTGATGTTTCAATGGAAGTGAGATGTAGCACAGTAAAGTTTGCAATTAACTACAGGGAGAGAATAGGACACACAGACCAGTGAGGAGCCCAGGGAAGAACCGAAGTGCATAAGGCCTCGGGGCTAACCCTGTGGTGAAGACTTCCTCATAGGTTTCCCATCTCAGTTTATCCCCACCTTACTGGTCTATAGGTGTCAAATTGATTAAGACTAGGTTAAGAAAAAAGAAGAACAAAAACCCTATACGATCACTAGAAGTTTATGATGATCAGAGTTAGACAGAAAAACTATACGATCATCAGAGGTCTAACGTACTAAAGTCTATGCATGAATACTGCTGGTCTGCTGTCTCTTTGTTTTCTTGTGTGCAGGTATGGTGTATAGCCATGACGTCTCAAGCAGCACCTGGTGTAAAGCATCACCCTCAGATAACCATGAACAACCTTCATGATGACGGAGTCATCGGAGCAACTCGGAGTTGCACAACAACCAGAATCATCTTGGACAACATGGAAATGGGACTAACAGGGAACAGACTCCACAGCTATTCAGGCGCCATGGACTTTTAGGACTTCCACGCTTATGCTACATGGTTTTTCTGTGTCATCATGTAGTAATACAACATGTTACCACCCTGTGTTGTATATGTGTGTCAACAGTTTACTCAAGTAAAGAACAACACTTATGTAAATGTTGGACACGACACAGAATAAGATGTATGTGCCTGTAGCTGTTACAAGTGCATGACTGCAAGATGGGACTTATGTTAACAAACATATGTTATAGAAGGGATTTAAGAAGGTTCAAATTTGTATTATGTGAGAGTTATTAGAACTCTCAAAGGGGGGAACTGTGGAATTACAAATTTAAGAATCTGTTTAAGATCTGTGGATATCACCATTTCAAGGTTCTCCAGGCCTTAAATTTCAAAAAGTCAAATTCACGTACTTCAAGCACTTTAAGCATCTTGTATGAACTGTGGAATTACAAATTTAAGAATCTGTTTAAGATCTGCGGATCCTACATCCTGACCATTTGGCAGGACAAGCTCAAGATACGCAGTGCCTTTGTCTCTATGATAATGTAAAGGTATGGGCGATACGTCAGACTGACTGGATTAGCACCTATGCATTTGAAGGCTTTGATCTTCCTACTGGAAGTCAAACTATGGTGAATGTTTACAAAGTCTTAGTTCTCGTGACCAGCTACTGTTTATACCATTTTGGGGTACTCTTACTACACAGTCGGGGGTAATTCCTGTATTGTCTTTAGATGCTTTTGTTTTAGTGGTCACTTCTAAGGCTGTGTGTAAGGGCAACACTTAAGGACTGCCCACTGAATGCCTATAAAACATCATGTATACCGGCATTAGTCAGATTTTGGATGACCACAGCGACGCACAGCGTGTTTCTCAATAAAGAGTAACTTCTGCTTCAAGAGATCCCAAGTCTCCTGGTCTATGCTTCTGAGATTTCCAACAGTTTTGGTGCCGTGACCCGGATAGAGCTTCTCACCTCAATCCAGATTGGAACTTCAAGCACAACAAAGATCTGATCCAAAAGAAGATCCAGGCTGAATTTTCCTGTGAACCCAAGGGTTGTGAGTAATACTCTATCCAAAGAACCTTTAAGGACCAGTACAATTTTGTTATCCTCTGTGCCGTCAGAGAAGAGTTAACAGACAGCTTAGGGTTTGTAACTAAGTTTCCTCTAAAAATGTTCTTTTAGAGATGAAGTTTATCCTCTGTTCAGGCAGGGAAGATTGGCATCACATGCTAATATTGGTTATCCTCTGTAATGTTAGGGAGCTTTTATAAGGGAAGTTTTACCTCTGTTTAATCAGGGAAGGTTGGTGTGTTTAACAGAATAGCCTCCTCTACTTTGCTAAGAGAAGTCATCCTCTGTTAATTCAGGGAAGGTTATAACTGTTAAAGTGTGGTAGCAAGTTGTTTCAACTCTGCACGTCAGAGAAGGTTGAATACATTACGATGTGTATTAACTAGGTTAACCTCTGCTCTGTCAGGGAAGTGTTGAAGTCTTCAACAAAAGTCTTAGTTCTCGTGACCAGCTACTGTTTATACCATTTGGGGTACTATTATCTACACAGTCGGGGGTAATTTCCTGTATTGTCTTTAGATGCTTTTGTTTTAGTGGTCACTTCTAAGGCTGTGTGTAAGGGCAACACCTTTAAGGACTGCCCACTGAATGCCTATAAAACATCATGTATACACTGCATTAGTCAGATTTTGGATGACCACAGCGACGCACAGCGTGTTTCTCAATAAAGAGTAATTTCTGCTTCAAGAGATCCCAAAGTCTCCTGGTCTATGCTTCTGAGATTTCCAACAGAACCCTATTAACAGACTATACTAGCATTAGTATGTCTCAAAATAAGCAGTGAAAGTAAAGTTTTGATTTAAACCAGAAATAATTTCCTAAAGCCACAGTGGTTAAGCAGCAGAAATGCTGTCAGTATGAAAGCACAAATCCAGGCTTTTGTAATGCATAATGCTTTGTACTACCATAAATATTATTAAAGACGATGATGATGGCATTTAACAACTTTGTAAGGCTCACCTCTGGCTGCTTTAACGTTAAATCTTAATCTTCTTAAAGCTTCATCGGTATCAAAATTACATTTCACCAGCTCATATAATGCCTGAGGGGAGAAAACACAATTTGTAGTGTGTATTACATCACAGTTCAGCATTTGATTACAAATAAAATAATTCTATTTTTATTATTATTATTTTTAATAAATCACAGAGGTGGTCTTTAGTACCTGCTCATTATCTTTGATGTGAGATCCTTCTGGAATAGCATCTACGCCCGTCTCCTCTCCCGTCCGTCGACAGGCTTCTGTAAGAAACTCAACCACAGTGTTTTCAGGAAGGATTTCAGGATTCCACAGCAGCTGGTCATCATTTTCATACACTGTGAGTGATAAAGTGAAAGATTCAAGGTGTGCTTGAAGGTGTGCATTAAAGCTGTTTAATGCACAGGTAACTGCAAGTCAGTTTAATCAATATTCTATATTAATGTGCTGCTTTTATTTAAGCACACACACACATACATCACTCACACAGAGAGATTAGAGATTGGAGATTGCACTGTGCACACACAGAAACACTGAGGAGCACAGAAACTTCTTGTTAATGCTGCCGTGACTTTTATTAATAAATTTGCTATGCTACTTCATCGCTACATTATATTACTCAGCAAGCAGGTTGTAACGTTGCTGTCTTTAAAGTAATTAAACTCAGTTAATTCACACACACACATCTCTCTCTCTCTCTCTCTCTCTCTCTCTCTCTCGATAGTCTAATTTACTCAAATGTTATAATTCAATCAAATAAATGTAACCTTACAGCACTACTTTACCTCTGCGTCTGAAATGATGTTGACAGAATGCTAGATCTAACAAGATGTAGCTGATGAAAATAACCATCATTTTAATCCTTCCAGTCAAATTTATTGATGCAGACATCAATGACAGCTTTAACTTGTCTAAGCTGGCAAATGACCATGGTATAAGCGGAATAATCCATGGCTAGCTGTGCAATAAACAATTTGAATGAACTCTGATTCGCGCACTTCTTTGCCTCCACACCGTGCATTAAAATAGTTTTAATGCACAGCTAGCCGTGGATTATGCCTTACATAGTGTTTTGCTATTTCAATATTCAATATTTGATCCCAACTATTTTTGTAAAGTGAAATTGCATGCTTTCATGTGAATAACAAATCACACAGAACAGTTCACAGTTTATTTGGAGCAATGACTTTCAATAGAATGATTCACACTGACAACTCCTGAAACATTTCTTTCTTTTATTTTTTTTTTTTTGGGGTGCAGTGTAATCCTGCCAAACCATCATGTTAATTGATCAGCATGTCAAATCTACCTTTCTCACTGTCTTTGTATTTGCACAGTCCAGACGGTGTTTCTGCCTGATACATGGAACCAACCATGATTTCCTGTTAAGAACATATACATGTGTCAGACATTTCATGGTAAATTACAGACAAAAGCCATAAAGAAAATATGATTGTTTACTTTCTTCCAGTCTTCGGATGGAATATAGTCGTCATCCTCCTCTGACTCTTCATCTACTTCATTATCTAAAAATGTTACGTAAAAAAAACAGTACTTAAAGGGTTAGTTCACCCAAAAATGAGAATTCTGTCATTAATTACTCACCCCCATGTTGTTCCAAACCCATAAGACTTTCGTTCATCTTAGGAACGCAAATGAAAATCTTTTTGATGAAATCTGAGAGCTTTCTGTCCCTCCATAGACACCCTACGCAATTGCAAAAAAACGCAATCGCTTTTTATGATTAACAGATTTAATTTGGGCTTTTAATCACATATAAACACTGATCAGCAAACATAAACAGAAGCTCAGCTGAACCTGAATGATGCACAAGAACAAACCCCTTCTGAAAGCTCAAAAGTGCTGCGTAACCAATGAGGTGCATTCTCGTGTGTTACGCAGCACATTTGAGCTTCCACAAAAGGTTTGTTCTTGCGTGTAATTCAGGTTCGGTTGAGTTTCTGTTTATGTTTGCTGATCTATGTTTATATGTGAGTAAAAGCATAATCAATCTGTTTATCATATAAAGCGATCAAGTCTCTTCAGAAATTTTGAACAAAACCACTCAATTCATATGGATTAGTTTTCCGATCTCTTTATGAACTTTTTGAAGTGTCAAAGTTTCAATTTGCTTTCTGAAAATGAAAAAGTCTTACGGGTTTGGAAAGACATGTGGGCGAGTAATTAATGACAGATTTTTCATTTTTGGGTAAACTAACTTTTTAAGCAGACTTTAAAGATTATATTGATAAACATAAATCAAATGCAGAGAGCAGTACCAGGTGAAGCTCATCTGTCTCTTACTCTGAAAGTAGCCATGGTTCTGTGATCGTATAAGTTCAGCTGTGTTACAGGCTTTTACTGCACAAACTCGACTGTCAGTGGAGTGGTTCTCATTCGCCATTCTTGAAGATACCTTTGCTCCATCCTCCTAAAAAAAAAAAAAAAAAAAAAAAAAAAATCATTAAAACACAGCAAAAGATATATGAACTGAACATTTCTTGTTACTTGCCAAATTTTACAAATATTGACCAAAAATTGCTATCCGTAAGCTATTAAAAATAATAATAATAATAATGCATCTGATCTATTGAGTGCTCTTACTTTACAAATGTCCAGTAAAGGACAGGTAACAATTTTTTAGTCGGATACCGATACCGCAGCCTTGAGTAGCTGCTAATACCGATACTGTTACACCATAACTGTTTTTTTCTTGATCAGTTTAGCTATAACTCTTCAACTTGCTAACTGCACACTGCTTTATTTGTAAATAAAGAGAAAACAGAAAAAACAAATAGGATAAATTTTCACACCAAAAACATTATCTATTAAAAAAACTATAATGATAAATATATTAGCGTCCACACCAATGCATGGTAACGTTGTGAGCTCAAGCGTTTGAGCTCAAGGTAGATTCTTATCAGCCGTCAAGGTTTTCATATTCATCAGCTGGAAGAATCATTCTGAAAGAAATTCTAAAGATATCGTTCCTCTGTGGCGTTACAGTTTTTTATGATTGCTTAAGCACAATTTTAAAAACAAGGCTCATTTTGTCAAAACACTACACACAATTCACAGATCCACACACACAAGTAGCAGAACACCTCAGTTCTTTTTCAAAATGAAACACTTCATTCAAAACTTTACATTAATTTAACAAAACCCAACTTTGTCACCGTATGGAACACACATGGTTCATACATTCTGATTCTGTTTGTTTCATTTACACACTGCTGTGCTCAATCTTAAATTGAGATATTGTTAGAGTAAAGTACATGAATATATTGACAAAACACACACACACACACACACACACACACACACACAAGACCAGTACTGTACATTGATGAAAATATTTATTTCTCACCACATTGTAAAATCCATTCAATACATCCATGCCTTTTCAAAGGTTGCATTTTGCACTGAAAATCAGAACATATTCTAAATACAATATAGTACACAAATAAAAACATTTGTGGAGACAAAACAAAAGCATGATTTTAAAAGAAAAAAAAAAAAAAAAAAAAAAAAAAGCCTAGCTGGATCGGGCCATAGCTTCATCCACATCACAGGCGATGTCCTCTCTCGTAAGACAGTGAGGGAAGAATCTTCTTGAATGGTGAATCCATCCTTGTACAGACCCTGCATCAATTAGGTCACAGGCCTCCTCCATGACTTGATTGAGGGATATCCTGATATAGGGTTGGAGATCACAAACCTCCCACCGCCATGCCAAAAACAACAAACAAACCAAAAACTCCTCATTGGGTTTAAGGAAGTGACAGTATGGTGGGAGGTATTGGAGTGAAAATTGAGTACTCTTATAAAACCAGTTTTGGACCAGAGTAGATGGTCCAAATATACATTGTCCTTTTTGATTTTCAAAATACCACCAAACCAATTGATCAAACACAGCCATCAGGTGCTTAACCTCAACAATCAGGTGCAAGTCCTATAAAAAGGCAAAAGGTGAGTTTATGTGTCTTCAACAAAATGGAAGGCAATGTTGCAGTAAGAGGAAGAGGGAGAAACATCATTGGCCACAGAGCTATTTTGAATGTCCCGGGCCAACGTGGTGGTAACATCACAATATATGTTGCATTCACGCAGAAGTGGTCCTCCACCAGCATGCCAACTTAGGCCCTTACAACACGGCCCACATATTCACATTTTAGACAGACTACACAAAATTGTCACAGCAGAAGACCAAATGGATGCAGAGCAGATGAGATACACTGTCATATGGGGCAATGTAAATTTCCACCTATCTGCTCTGGTCCAAAACTGGTTTCATTAGCGTCCACAATTTTGACTCCAATACCTCCCACCATACTGCCCCTTCCTTAAACCCACTGAGGAGGTTTTTTTTTTTTTTTTTTTTTTGGCATGGAAGGTTTACAATCTCCAGATATGCTTCATTCAAGCCATGGAGAAGGCCTGACCTAATTGATGCAGGGTCTCAGGGTCTGTGCAAATATGGATTTGCCATTCAAGAAGATTCTTTCCTCGCTGTCTTGTAAGAGAGGACATCGCCTGAGATGTGGATGAAGAGTACGGCCAGATCCAGCTAGGCCAGAGATGATGCTTAGGTGTTTTTTCTCTTTTTTTGATTTAAAATCATGCTTTTGCTTTGTCTCCACAAATGTTTTTGTTCATGTAATATATTGTATTTAGAATATGTTCTGATTTTCAGTGCAAAATGTAACCTTTGGAAAGGCATGGATGTATAGAATGGTTTTACAATGTGGTGAGAAATAAATATTTTTTTATCAATGTGCAGTACTGATCTTGTGTTTTTTTGTCAATATATTCATGTACTTTACTCTAACAATGTCTCTGAAAAAAATCAAACCCAGACTATATCATTAGAAAAGTATAAAAGTTACAAGTGTTTAAGATTAAGCACAGCAGTGTGCAAATGAATCAAACAGAATCAGAATGTATGAACCATGTGTGTTCCATACAGTGTCAAAGTTGGGTTTTGTTAAATGAATGTAAAGTTTTGAATGAAGTGTTTCATTTTGCAAAAGTACTGAGGTGTTCTGCTACTTGTGTGTGTGGATCTGTGAATTGTGTGTAGTGTTTTGACAAAATGAGCCTTGTTTTTAAAACAAGCTTTGCTTAAGCAAATCGTAAAAAAAAAACTGTAAGCACAGGGTTCATGCAGGTTTCAGTAAGTCAAATTTAAGACCTTTTTAAGACATTTTAAGACCATAAAGATTGAAATTTAAGACCTACACGACGCACTACCAAAAAATATTAAAATCAAAGAAATTCTGAAAAAAACATTTTATTTCAATGAATTCAGTCATTGAAAAATCATGCATTAATCAGCATTAATTTAATTTACAGATAAAGCAATCACATTAGTAACCTTCCACACACCACAATGTGCCAAATGCCCAAAACCTTAGGCCCAAAATGAAAATAAGCTAAAACAAACTTGCCCTCAAATAGAATAAATTTAATCTCATATTTATTTACATTACAAAATAGCATATTAATAGCCTAATAGAGATTGAACAGGCTACTCCAACCCAGGTAACAACCAATGTAGCACACACACACACCAGATAATCCATGTTAGATAGATACTTACCTCGGGATAATTAGAGTATCTATCTATCTGTCTATCTATCTAACATTATCTGATGTGTGTGTGTGTGTGTGTCCCGCACTGTCCCATGAACTGTGAGCCCAGGTACCTCGACTTAACAATTCCATTGTTCCAGAAACTTGGACGTCAAGCTGCTTGGTCCTGGTGGTCTGATTTTGGCTTTCATTGAACATTACGACATACGGCCCGGTAAGAGTACGAATCAATTCCCCCTTTATAAACTCCCCCAATCCAAATCTCGCCACATAAGCGATCTTGTTAGGCCCGCAGGAGAACGTCTTCGCGATTACTGAATCAGGGAACATCACTTGGAAGAGATCGCTAATCTCGCTGTTGCTATTAAATGAGTGGTGTTTAGTCACTGTGTGTAGTATCCAAAGCACCTCGGCTTTCGGAGGGACCAGGCATTGAGGAGGACGACGACGACAGTGGTGAGGCTAATTGGCCGAGTCCGCTGAAGGCATTTTGCGGCTAGCTTGTGTTTCTCCGCTCTGGCGTGTGACTCCAGCGCCTTCACACCCAGAGTACCTGAATGATTTTTTTTTTGCAAAGTTTGCAGTGAGCCTCGTACATGGAGCTGGGTACCGCTTGTAACCAACAGCAGAAATCGCTGTGATCTAGCCATGTCTCGTTGAAAGTAACTCTGAGGAGACGCAGACGTATTTCGCGGGCAGGTATTGCATTTATCACGGAATTTGTAGTTTTATCAACGCGTATACCAACACCAATATACCCCAGAAAGAACTATGACTCACCACTTTTTTGCTACTTTGTAATAACTTTCAGCAGGTAACGTTTCTGGAAATGGGTAAAAAAAAATTTTAGACCTGACTAAATGAAATTTAAGACCTTGGATGAAAATCTGGCCGTTTTTAAGACTTTTTAAGGCCTTAAATTTAAAGTTCAGAATTTTAGACTTTTTAAGACTTTTTAAGACCCCGCGGGAACACTGTAAGCACCTAAGTGTCTGCAGACCTGATGGCCATGTTTAATCAATTGGTTTATAGTGGTGGTATTTTGGAAAGCAGTGTCTTGAAATGGCAAAGAATTGACATTATGTTAGATTTCTGTGTCTAATGTAGAGAAGTGTGTTTAATGTTTTGCAAAACAATGTGTGTAGTGTTTTTGAAAAAATGTGAAGCTGAGAATGTGCTTATAGTTGTGCAGATCTGGGCTGAAATTTGCTCCCTGAGTGTAAGGTTTCAGTAACTGTGTGTTATTTAAAATTTGAGTGTGTAAGCAATCGTAAAAAATTGTAAAGTTGTGGTGTGGACTTCCCTAATCTCATGGAATCGGAATGATTATTAAAACTTTTTAGTTAGCATAATAGCTTTCATAGTTGTTTTTGTATTGTACTTAACACACACCACAATTTTTGAAGTGAATGCGTGTTTTATTTATGGAGAAACACCCCAACATTGAGCTGTTTTTTAAAGGCAATGATTGGACGAACATTTTATGGTCCTACCTGCCTGTCAACGTATGCATTTTCATACCTCCGCACACCCTGCTCATGCAGACATCACACGTCATCAGCGCGTTTCATGCTGTACAGCGTTAGACAGGCATCAGTCACGCGTGCGCAAACAAACAGCAGCTGCCTTTTACAGTTCCTCCTGAACCAAAACAACAAGCTTATGCTGCATTCATGCCATAACTACTGTAATTTGGAAGAGATGGAAATCTATGATGTATTCAGATATACTCTGAGCAGTTTTTGACTCGAATTTATGTTTCAATGGCAACACTATTGTGGTAGAATTTCCCCTACGCACCTGACTTAGTTAAACCTGGGTGTCCCTGACACCATAAACAAATAAACCTGGGTGTCCCTGACACCATCAACCAAATAAACCTGGGTGTCCCTGACACCATAAAACCAATAAATTTATACTCTACTGAGCGTACTTCAGTACCTGTTCGAGTCGGCCGACGTCTCGGCCTATTTTGGGGGCCTATCACCTGATACTAAGCTCTTTAGTGCTCCTCACCACTAAACACTATCACTATAGTATGGAAAGAGTTCTCTAGTGCTTAGTTGTTTGCTGCAGCCTAAAAACCAAACAGACTCCAGTCTATGCCTCAGAATATGCTTTAATCACGGCCGGGAGAGTTCTCATCATTCCAGAGAATCTCTCTCCGAACAAAGGAATACAACAGGTTTTATAGGATTTCAGGTACACTTCATAGTCAGCATGGCATGATCTATTACTCATTATCATCAGTCTCAATATGATTAGTTTAGATTTAAGAAAAACATCTCAGTTCCTCTGTCCCCGCTTACTGCCGGAGTAAATTTAGATTAGAACAACTGAATCACAAGATCATCAAAAAATGTCTCAGGGTTAATAGTTCAGATTACTCAATAGGTCAAAACGACCTCTCAAAGACTATTTTTATCCCCAAAAGGGATGCTGTCTAGCCAGCACAGCAGAATGTTTCTGAATCACAATACTCAGTCCTAGTGACTGTTTCTCTATTTCTAGGTTAGATTATTATTATTAGGCCTGTAGAAGAAAAGAAATGTTAGTTCATTATTAATTAGTTCAAAAATTCCATCACACTATCAATGCTGAAATGAATCTGCAGTAGGGTGGTACAGGTTCCCTTTAAGTTGTGTATGTCCATTATTATTGTAGCGTTATGTGCTTTGAGACATGAGATAGTTTAACACGTGTTTTGAAGGAGACGCAGCTTTGGAGAGTGCGCTGAAGGGCAGGTGGGATCTTATGCTTTCAAAGCTAGCTCGCTATTGCTAGCCTCTTCGAAAATTGCCTACCTTACCTTTAACAAGCAAACCTGAAAATCAATTGTGCTGAAATCGATTGATCAGCACTAAATTAACATAGCCATTTAACATACCTAATTCCAAGTATAGTTCAGTAGAGTAATAAATGGACACAAAATGCATACACTGTCCGTGTTTCTTCACATCTGTGAAAAATCAACAGAACCGTCTGCTAAAAGCCTGTGAAGACTTTCTAAATGTAGGTGTTAAAGGGTTAGTTCACCCAAAAATAAAATTTCTGTCATTAAGTACTCACCCTCATGTCGTCCCAAACCAGAAAGACCTTCGTTCATCTTCAGAACACAAATTAAGATATTTTTTGATGAAATCTGAAGGTTTCTGAACCACACATGGGCTGCCACGTCATTGCACCTTTTGTTAAATAAAGTCATCTTTTTTTTTTTTTGTGCACAAAAAGTATTCTCGTCACTTCATAACATTAAGGTTGAACCACTGTAGTCACATGGACTATTTTACCAATGTCTTTGATACCTTTTCTGGACCTCAAACAATGCAATGACATTGCTCCCTATGTGTGGTTCAGAAACCCTCGTATTTCATCAAAAATATCTTATTTTGTGTTCCGAAGATGAACAAAGGTCTTACGGGTTTGGGACGACATGAGGGTGAGTAACTAACCCTTTAAACATCCTGCTAAAATAGTGTTGGATAGAAGCGATGCAAATTCCCTTTTTTAAAAATCTGGTAGTGTTCACAGCAGTATATAAACAAAAAGATAACAAATGCACTGCAGCAGATTTGTATTAATATCCATGATGCATTATCCTGCTTTTGCAGCTAGTCCAAAACATTGTAGCCGAGCTTTTAACTAGGTCAAGAAACAGTGACCACGTTACCCTAGTAATGGTGTCTCTACACAGGCTTCCTTTGAAGTTTACAGTTGATTTTAAAATGATTCTTTTTGCCCTATCAGGTGTAGCACCCCAACATTTTCTTGACCCTCTTCACCCTTACTCACCTGTCAGAGTACTCAGGTCTTGCACTCAATTACTGTTGAGTGTACCCCACTGCCTAAGCATTATCTGTGGTTGACCCTCTGGAATTGTCTTCCTTACCATGTGAAATTAGCACCATCAATAGCAGTTTTTAAATCATTAAAAACTTTTTTTTGTATTTCAATATGCTAAAATATGATATACTTTGGGTCAACTTCTGTTCTTATAAATGTGCTAAATAAATAAAGGTTGACCTGTCCTGACTTTCCCAGTTATGACTGGTTAAGCCTTTTAAGTCAGTTTTTAAGGCCTGTGTACCTGTTTTTTTTTTCTTTCTTTTTTTTTCCATTTCATGCAGTTTCTCTGATTGGATAGCTATCCGATCGTGAAAAGACCAGGTCTAAATGCCTTCTGAAATGCTTTTGAGATTAATTTAAAGCCGATCACTCAAACCACTTCAGGAGGTGGTCTGAGATGCATTCCAAACGAAACCAGAAAAGTGTAAATTCATCTAGTTGTTAAAGCCACATATATGCAAGTTTTACTCCTCCCAAAATGGTAAAAAAAAAAAAATAAACATGTCAGAGTGTGTTGCCATGTTATAGCTCAACACTCAGTCATCTTCATTAAAATTAGCAAGACTAAATTAATGTACCAGTGCTGGTGCCGCTTTCTCTCCAGTCGCGGTCTTTGATCTTGAAATTAGCTGATGATAAATAAAATGCAGCTCATATCTGTTGCTTTATGACGTTAAATTTGCATATAGCGCAGGAATTGAAGATCAGATTTATATTCGGTTTGGCCAAGTAAATGGAACTGTATTATCAAATCAGATAACTATCAAATCAGTAAAAATGCATGAAGTGACCAGGTGTAAACAGAAAAAGAGAAACGTGTCTTGGTAGCCAGATATGACAGCGCTACTGCAACATGCATAACATTCGCCACAGATATGGCCCACCGCAGATGAGAAACTGAGCATCTCTTCAGCAAGCTGATGCACAAACTGCCACAAACTAAAACTGCGTCCTGCGGTGCATCCTGTATGGCATTAAATTCCCACCTAAAGTATTGTGGTCACGGATCAAAAAATAATAAGCATGAATCAAAAATTTAAAAACACATGCAAAAATATATTGCACAAACTGAAATAGGGCTGTAACGATTCCTCGATTAAATTTGAATACCCGATTTTAAAAAATCCTCAATTTCAATTTGCCGTGTTGAGTAACTGGTAAAATACCGGAAGTGGCGCTTTCCATGGACGAGAATCCATGAAACACATTATTAGACCGTTTTCTAAGGCTGCACGATATTTAAACCCATTTAAAAATCATAATAAAGCATAATGCTATTGTGACAAAGGCTGTGAATAAATTAAATAAATGTATGCGCTGCAGGTTTAATATGCGCTGTAATTATTTACATACGTGTAGGTTATCCATGTGCGTCTCAGAGCGGCTCCATTCACAGTAAATGCTGCTTCATGTAAACTGTTATTTACATGAGTGGTGCATTTCAAACTCCATCTCTGCATATGCTGTGTGTTTGGATTGCTTTGTTCATCTGGAAATGCAATGTGCGACATTTAATCAGATTTGTAAGGGAAGTCATCTATAAATCTTAGCAAGCGCAAGAGAATACATTATACAGAATGTTTCTTCTGTGCTAACTGCTCGTCACGACTTCAAAATATAAGTTTAAGCCCACGATTAAGTCCACATGTTCTTGTTCAAGAAATTACAGTGGTTGTAGCATTTCTGTCGTAAAGAAATGGCCAAATATTAAAGATTAATTGGACAGTTGAAATAAATGTTGAAATGTTGGTCTGGCGCGATTACTCGAGGAATTGTTAGAGTATATTGCTGTATATTGCTCGTATATGTAAACTGCCTGCATATTTTGTGTCATGTATTGTTTTCCTGTAAACAGATTTATAGATTTTGTCTTCCATGTACAGTATGTCTTTAACAAGAGTGTTGGTCTATGAATTTTATCACATTTTTAGAACTAAGATTATAAAATTATAAAGTTAAGCAATACATAGGGTAACCACCAGCAAGAGTGTTTTTCCCAATATTAGAGCGATTGCAAATGTTTATGGAGCTGTTGTATAAATCAATATAGAAATAAGTTAATTTTGAGTGTGCCATTTAACTTCATATTTCTATAACATGGGTGGGCAATGTCAGTCCTGAGGGCTGTTTCATAAAAGATGCTAAGAAAAGCGAGGATTAAACTCCAAAACCTGACTTGAATTAACCTAACAAATAAGTTGGGGCTAAAGCGGTTTCATAAAATGTAATTGAAGTTCACGCAGTCCCACTAATTCGATCCAGGTTTACCTAGTCAAGATAATTTCGTGTGCACGCTTTTTTTAAGCAGCCCTAGAGGTCTATCATGGATCAAATCGATCCACCATAGGAAACGGCATACATTTTGTGCTATTTTATGCATTTGAGACATGTGCTGCATCCCAATTCGCATACTATCTGTCCTAAATAGTATTCGAAATAAGAATCAGTATGTCCCAAATCGTAGTATGTTGAAATGAGCATTCCAAAGATGCCTGGATGGTCTACTTTTTCCGGTTAGAATTCGAAGTGCAGATCCGTGCACACTCTAACGGCTAATATTGCCCATAATACATTGCGCTGTGGACAAGGGCTCGATTAGAACTACAAATACGAATAAAAAGTGTTAAAAAACTACAAACATGACGGATGTGCGAAAGCAACAGTTAAGTAGAGCGGTTAAAATAAAGGGGCTTGAATGAGTAATAATCAGTATCTAACCTGACGAAAATATATTTATTAAATGTTATCCACATTATATTTCGTCTGCTACAGCATTGTGAACATTTATAACGATGCGTTTGGTCATTAACTTTTAAATGTATCATTATGCAGATGAGGAGAGTTCTCCGCATGAAAGAACCACTACTGACAGATCAACGTGCGACTGCATTTCTCTCCGAAATGGTAGGAAATTAAATTTAATTGAATGTGGACGATTTTAACTGTGACAAGATGATTGACAGGGCAGTTTAAACAGTTACAGGTTGCGTAACTAAGCGACAGAACATTCCGTTAAAGACGCAATTATGATGAGGTAATATGTCCCAAAGCTTGCATACTCTTCTGCTACACACTCAAAAGTATGTACTTTTTCTTTATAAAAACAGTACATACTTTTACGACGTAGTATAAGTAGGCGAATTGGGACGCAGCAATGATGTTCCCTTTCGAAAGGGAACTCGCTCTGCATTTGAACGCTTTGGGGAAGTCACACATGACCCAATGTCTGAAAGCAAACCTATCCAACAACTTTGTGGTCTGTTCTGTCTGATCGCGACTGTCTCGACTCCGGTAAGTGATTCTTTAATATGCCTTACAAACGTTCAAGAGAATGTGTTTATCCGTGTCCCAGCTTTTGACACTTGATATACACATTTCTGGGCGTTTTTCTGTCTGGAGAGGAGCGCGCATAGACGGTGCTTGGGGACGCCGTCTGTGTGTTTATTTTTTACTGTGAGCGTCTTCCTATCGGGACGCACCGTTCTCGTTCGGCACTCTTCTCGAGGGAGGAGGCGTCCGCATCTGTGCCTGGTGATTCCGGCCCCGTTTGTGCTGAGGCAAAATGGTGGCTGCAATCATAGGGCTCGCAGATGAGCTCGTTGGGAAGTTTGAGAGAGTTGTCTCTCGCTCGGCTTCCCCGGAGCTGACGAGCATGAGTTGTTGGATGAAGATGACGTCCTTGTTTTGACGTCATCACGTCCAGCAGTGCGCGCTCATCTGGCTGCTGTGTTTGTGGGACGCACTTTTCGGCGGGCTGCAGCTGCCGTGAGAGCGCGTTAAGAAAGAGGCCGCACGCGGACAGCTCGACGAGCGGTTCCTTTCTGTCCTGGAACGCTGCGGCTCCCATAAACTTTCCATTCATTCCTGATCTCCACGTTTGAGTTCAGAAGGGCATGGAAAAACACCTAGCCAGTCAGATTTGTGTCTGAGCCCAGACAGACGGGAGGAGGAAGAAGCGAGAGTGAGATGGGTGATCGATTGTAAACACAGTTGCATTTGTAATCAATTCCCCAGCTATATAAAAGGGTGATTTTATATCTACCCTCTCCTCTTCTTCTTTCTATCTATATATATTATATATATATATATATATATTATATATATATATATATATATGTGTGTGTGTGTGTGTGTGTGTGTGTATGTATGTGTATATATATATTTACATATGCATGTATATATTTTATAGACATATATCATGCTCAGATGCTTCTTATTGTCAGACTGATGGCTGGGCCCATAGTGATTATTTCTGTTGGCCCGCTTTTTCAGTTTGATAGTGAGAGAATCTTTTAGGTTTATAAGAACCCTAGATTCCATTTTCATGTGAAATTAAGGAGTCTTCGGTCTTAAAGCCGCAGGAGGGTCTATATTTTATGTGTTTAAAATAAGACCTTGTTTTTCCTGTGTAGTTTTCTGAGCATGTAGTCAAAAAGGGGTTTTTGGGTTAACTGAAGTTGTTAAGCTGGCTAGGATGATATATTGTGCAGGCCACAAAATGGCTGCCTCTTAGCCATCTGTTTAGAGTAGCTTCTCTTCTGCTGTTTCTATGGTAGTTTGAGTTGGCACTCGTCACTTCAGTTAGTATGTATGTTTAGGTTGGCTTCTATCAGCCGCCTGACATTGTTTGCTTGTGAGCTTCGCTTTCTTTCTCTTATCTATGAGATTTGGAAGTGAACTTCACTAGGCTTGTGGCCCTGTAAGTAGGCCCGTAGCTAAGTTAGGTGTGTTATATGTTAACCCTGTGTATACTATCCTCTGTCAGGTGGTATAGTTCCTAGTTCTGGCCTCCTCCCGAGGGAGTTGTTAGGCCGTATGCCCTTTGTCCCCTTGTTTATGTAGGTGCAGTTGGTGAGGTAACAGCTAAGGTTGTAGACTTTTTTTAGACTCCCTGGTGTTTAAATGGTTTTCCTCTGAGCCACTTGATTTTCATTCAAGTCTGAGTTGACAGCGTTAGCTTTTTAGCCTCCGTCCTCTAGGGCTCAGTACAGATTTGCGAATCTGTTTGGAGAGAACGTTTATCCTATTAGGATAGCATGTATTTCAAAGCATTGTGTTTTGCTTTGAGTTCTAGCCTTTTGCACCTGTTCTCATAATAGCAGGCCTTTTTTGATTTTAGCCTCCATTTAGAGAGATTGGTGACTATTTTTTATATTCTCTAGTTAGGGTTTATTTGTGTCACTAAGTGCATCACCTGCTGATTGCATAGTGTTAGAACGCTTTTACAGTCTGGTTTCTATGAGCTCCCTTTGGTGATCTTGAACAGCTATATTGCATATAACTTGGAATGTAGGCTCTTATGTTTTTAGCCTCTTTAGTTAACAGCTTGTGAAAAGTTTTGCAAGTGCTGTTGTTAGGTGATCATAGTTTGCTCACATAGTTTATTTCATTAGCTGAAGCCACGTGTCATTGGAACGGTAGGCCCCTACAGGCCCCCTTTCTAGTTCACATGTTGGCACAGTCTGTGTTTTATTCTGCAATCAGGCTGAACGCCACTTGTTGCTGAGATTGTAGGCCCCACAGGGCCTCCTTTTCTAGCCGACTTGTTGGAAGGATACCTGGGAGTCCAATACCATCATCGGCCACGCCCCACCTCTGTTGAGTAGGCCTTAAGCAGGCCTCTCGCGGAGTATGTGGCGTAATATGCATTTCCCTTTAGTAACTAAATCTTGAATGCATGGCCTGATGGTTGGTATGATTATGGTCGCCACTAGCTGATGCCACGTGTTTACTAGTGTAGGGTCTGCACAGTCTCAAAGATGAGCAGGTCCCACCATAAACTGTGTTTAAGTCTCAATTCACGGAACTTCGGTTTGTAAATCTTACATCGATTCCAGCCCGGCAGACACTAATGGATCACGAGACTCTTTTTTATGACTATTTCGATAAGTCCCGAACCTCTCCTCTGCGACTTCAAAGGAGATGCAAACACCACGGATCGGGTTTCTAGGAGACAGGCCCGAATTCCAAACGGTCATAAAAAGGAAAATACACGCACACACCCACAGACACACACACACACACATACACACACACACACACAAAAGACCTACATAAAGACTGTATGCACAAATATTGTACCTGCAAATATGAATGTATCTGCCATTGTAGTGCTTGTTGCATGTATGTGTTACTAGTGTAGAATCGTAGAATTGACTAAAGTAGGTTAGTTTTCATGTTAAACGATAGTAGTAGAGTATAAAGTGTATCTTCTTTATAGGATGAGCGACACCTGTCGAGTTTGATCTCTCCGTAAAGCTGTGAGTCCGAGCTATTCACTCATGTACGTTACATTTCTGTCAAATGCATCGTTCAATGTTTAATAGTACTATGAAGAAAATGCACCGATTTGACATACCATAAATTAATCCGGGAGACAGGACAAAGGGATGTGGAAAACCGCCAAATTGCAACGCTATCATTGG
This sequence comes from Culter alburnus, assembly GCA_028476615.1. Lineage (NCBI taxonomy): Eukaryota > Metazoa > Chordata > Actinopteri > Cypriniformes > Xenocyprididae > Culter > Culter alburnus. The sequence goes on from JAOTNS010001486.1 coordinate 20,332, forward strand.
AGGACGTTATCAAGAAGGCATTCTGGTCTGTTGTCTTTAAAATACCACGACATGCGTCTTTTCGATGCACAAGTTTTCCTGCACAAGTTCCTGCCATAGAGACGGACTCTCTTCTTTATCTTCCGGTCATCTTACTTCCAGTTAAACCTCGTTTGAAAACCCCGCCGGAGAAACCCTCTCGGGAAGGACCAACCAAGCCAGGCGCATTGAAACTCTGCCGCACCCCGACTTGAACCATAAGCAAGTATTATAATTTCTCTGAAATTTGTTTAAATACTGGGTTTCCTTGCTGGCTCTTCAAGGTTAACTGTTGGAATTGGCCATTCTTTGATCATCTCTCTTTCTGACTTTTTCTTTCACTGTGTATGTATCTGTATCTACTTGTGTACATTTATATCCGTATAACCTTTGTATTACCCGTTCCGTATATTAAACACATCATATCCATACTTTTTGTTCACTTGCTCATTCAACAACAATCGAGTCACTTTAACGTTCTGATTCTAATATCCTTGCTTTACGTTTGTATGCTATCATAGGAATTTATCCTCGTGGCCAGAGGATAACATTTCCGTCGTAATAGTCTGTGGATAACTTACCGGTTTGCTGGACGGACCGATAGTTTTCTACATAATTATTAAACCAGAACTAATCATATATGTGATTGATTATAATTCGTTGTAATCAAGTCACCATATTATGTGGTTAATTCCCCCTTGGGTCGGTATGTGCATAATAATTATTCATAAAACTTTATGAATTATTATATTCATATTCCACCCATAAATTGATTAATAACTGTACAATCTCTACACTAGGGTAGGCCCTATGGGCCTCCTGTGCAGCATGTTGGAGTTCAGTTATGTACTCCTCTCACCTGAGAGTAAAAAGGTGCTTTTACCGAGTACTCTTCTGAGTGGTTGACCTCTCAAGGATGAGTTTTTGTGGTAAAACCTCAAGTACACTGCTCGTTGGATTGTGTTAGTTAGATTGTCATGTGGGCACTTTACAGTTTAACTTCTGTTACTAAGTCATATGTACCCTGCGCCCAGCAAGACAGGTGTTCAAGGTGGCCCTCACAGGCCACCATTGAATGCCCTTCTAATGTGGTGAAATGTTTTTCGTATATGATTATGTGCCCACAGTATGGTCTACCTGTTAGGATGAGCTTTGTACTTCCCTGCTAGGGTTGTTTGTGTAATAGTGCTTAGCTCCCTAAGCTGATCATGGGTGGTAGGCCTCCATAAGGCCTCCTCCTGAGGTTCAGCCCTAGGCTGGTTTGTGCTCGCCTGCATCAGGGTTTCTAGTGCACAGCCTCCTCAGTGCAAATAATTAAGCACTGAGTAGATCCTAGGATGAGCGGATTATACTCCCCTCAATACAAGGGTTTATGGCACTCAGCTGAGTTCTGCTCTCCAGGATGCTAGTCCTTACGTGGCCACTACACTAACGCCATATGTTTACAGGTATTAGGCACTCTGGGCCACCTTTTGAACATGCTGGTGTATGTAATAGTGCACTCCTCTCGCGGTGAGAGTTTTAAGTATTATACTGAGCACATTTCTGGTTGGCCAGGGCCCCAGGTGATAATTTAACCTCCTTATGGTTCGGTTATTTCCCCTTCCTGGTGCTTGAAACACTGTCACGAGCTGATGCCACATGTCTGCTTAGGTCATAGGCCTTTCTCTTGGGGCCTTCCTTAGTGCGTGATGGCGTATGTTGTACTCCTCTTGCTTTAATAAAGAGTAAAAAGGGTTCCTTTTACCGAGTACACTGCTTGTTGGATTGTGTTAGGTGGACTGTTATGTGGGCACCTCACAGTCTCATTTGCTGTATACTGAGGTCATGTTTCTTGCTTCCAGCGAGATAAGTGTTCAAGGTGGCCTTCGCAGGCCACCATTGAATATCTTACTGTAGTGACAAAGTACTCTGGCTCATGTGAGTCTTACTCCACATAGAATTACTATCATGATGTAGGCCCTTTCTGGCCTCCATGGTTATGTGCCCACAGTATGCTTCCATGAGGCCTCCCATTGAGGATCAGCCCCAGGCTGGTTTGTGCTCCCCTCTATCAGGGTTCTCTAGCGAACAGCCTCCTCAATGCAAATTATCAAGCGCTGAGTAGATCCTAGGATGAGCGGATTATACTTCCCTCAATACGAGGGTTCATAGCACTCAGCTGAGTTCTGCTCTCCAGGATGCTCGTCTCTACGCGTGGGTTTGAGTTGCTTACTGCCCTTCTTGCAGTCACTCTTACCTACATCAGCCTATTCTAATAATGCGTTTTTTGGAGATTCTGTATTCAGACAGGGTTGGCTAAGACTAAGTTTGTCCTACATCAGACCAGGTCAGCCTTCCTGGTGGCACTGGGGGTGACTTCGTTCCCCTCTAGTGACTGGCCGGGGCTCCTTTTTCAGTTCCCTGGCCACATTCCCTTTAAGGGACCACTGCTGGTCCCAGATGCCTTGAGCGGCCTCAGTAGGCTTTCTCGGAAGGACTCTTTTAGGCTCAGCCTAGGCTGTTGGCCGTAGGGAATGCTGTCACTGACAGCCTGGTGTGACCCGATGGTGAGTTGCTAAGCGTTTCCTTCGAAACTGCTCAACATTTTTTCAGCCATATTATTTGGCATGCACTCTCCTTAAGCATGGCGTTGTGGGTATATTGTTCCCCAAAGCGTTCAAACGCAGAGCGAGTTCTCTTTTGAAAGGGAACATCTCAGGTTACGTATGTAACCATAGTTCCCTGAGAACCAGGGAACGAGACTCTGCGTTTCCTTGCCATGCTTCGGCTGCCTGCCTGCAGAACAGTCCCTCAAGACGTTAGATGTCTTCTGTTTCTCCAGGCGCTCCTTTTATATGTCCGGGTCACACCATATTACGTCATAGGCTGTCGCCGGCCAATAGGGATTGAAGTTGTTGGATAGTTTTGCTTTCAGACATCGGGTCACGTGTGACCTTCCCCAAAGCGTTCAAACGCAGAGTCTCGTTCCCTGGTTCTCAGGTAACTATGGTTACATACGTAACCTGAGACGTTTTCCTCAGTGCATAACTTACATTTCACAAGTTTTTCTCCATCTCATATATATATATATATATATATATATATATATATATATATATATATAATATATATGAGACCAGAGTATAGATTAAATATGGGCCTTGGAAAAGGCTAGCTGAGTTTATTGTGCTTTGACTACAGTATGTAGTTCCAGTGTGGACAACAACCATACCTGTCACTTCTGCAGGCTGCATCTTACTCTGTCACTCTTTTCATAGCTTTTGCTGGCTCTGAAACACTCACTTGGTATTTCTCCTGCTCTTTGTCTTGCAAAAAAAAAAATCACTCATCACTTAATAAAAGATTAAAAATGAAGGTCTGATTGTTTCAGGGGCCTTGTCACAGGTCTATTGACTTTGAATTTCTGTGTTACTTTGCTATATTTTCACACTTAAAACAATGATTTGGTAATCCTCTTGTACTCTTCTGTGCTAGGAAATAAGTCTCCTGACAGTTCTCTCCCAAGTGCTTCCATTGTTGTCAGCATTAAGTCTGAGAATGATTCAGTGGGCTATGTAACACTTAATTTTTAAGAAATTACTTCTCTTTAAATGTTTTGGTTCATCATACTTACCTTTTAAGAATAATAATAAAAAAATGCCTTAAACATACACCATTTTTTTTTATTTAGCACTATTTAGTAAACGTGTGTGTGTGTGTGTATATATTTATATACATATATATATATATAATATATATACACACACACATATATAATGTTAACAATGTATATATGTTAATATATGTTAATAAAGTCAAATAATTGTATGTGAGAGAGTCAGTTGTAATATCATTGCGTTCCTATTGGTCAGTGTTAGAGGATCTCAGCTTAGCCTGACAGTTAGCCTGCCCCAGACCAAGCTAGTTTCCCAGCATAAGTTGCCAGAGTAACTGAGTTTGAACTAACTTAAGTTTGTTTTATGAAACAGAATTCGCTGACAACAAGTCTGACTAAGTAAAATAAGCCTGGCTTGTTTTCTAATCTTGTTTTGAAACAGCCCTCTGGAGTGCAGAGTTTAGCTTCAAGCCTAATCAAACACACCTGAACCAGCTAATCAGTGTCTTCAGGATTATTAATACTTTAGACAGGTGAGTTTTTTTTTTTTTTTTTTTTCTTTTCAGGGTTGGAGCTAAACTCTGCAGGACAGCGGCACTCCAGAACTGATGTTGCCTATCCCGATCTATAATTATGTTTTTAAAGCTATATTTAAAACATTAATCTTATAGTATTATGCAATTATGTAGTTATGTAAATAAACACAGTATGTATGTGAATAAATCACTCTCCTCTGTAACACAATCATAGTCAATGCAGAAATGATACATTCAGTTACCAGATTACCTATGATCGCTTAACAACAACAAGAAGTATATTAGCTACAGTAGCCGTAGCATATTAGCATCATGAACCAAGTAATATTTTAACACCAAATACCATATATTATGAACAATCATAACAAGTGTGCACATTAAAAAGAGTATCTCATGTATCTCAAAAAGAGGAATTATTTGAATATGTCCATAGTTCAGATAACTTCACAGCTTTAAAGTCCTTGTAAAGTTTCAAATTAAACTGTTATCTTCCCCTGTATGAGTGTGAGCATCAGTAGCCATGAGTCGCATTGAAGTGATATCATCTCCCTCTCTTCGATTGACTGGCTAGAGAAGGAGCTGTCAATCTAGAACTAGTGGACTAACGGTGATGCTTAAGCCCACCCTAATTTACATGAAACTCAACTGCATCATTTGGAAAAAAGAGAAAAAAAAAAGATAAACAAAGAGTCAATATGAGCAGAAAATGTAAGAGAGTACAGAGTAATAAAACCAAGGAAAACAACTTTTAGAACACAAACAAGTTTAAGATTTGTGCAATATAATTTTAATGTTTAAAGTTTTGATCATGCTTATTTTTTTAAAATGCTCTTTTAATTTTTCAGCTCATGCTTTATTATTTTGATCTGTGACCACGTTGTTTGCTATTCTGATCATTTTGCATTTTTGTCAGTTTGTCATAATTCTCACGAAAATATAGATGAGGAGAATCCTAATTTTGAGACATCCTGGTCAGAATTCTTAGTGTTTTCTCTTATGTTGTCTCTCAACCACAAGAAGGTACATTACCTTTCAAAAATGGCAATTTATAATGGCCCCGCCCCCCCTTGATGAAGGTTGATGGGGGGTGACAATGTTTGTCAATAAACCCAAGTGTATTTACATTCAAACCATGTACACACAAAAACAATGTTAAGAAATACCAAGCGTGTGTGCATGTGTGTGTGTGTGTGTGGTGTGTGTGTGTGTGTGTGTGAAAAAGTCGAGTCCAGCGTGTAAAGTTATAGATAGGATCAGTCTCACCGGGTGAGTAATCCTTGCAAAAAAAGGCAATATACTCCACAAAAAAACAGTGAAAAATCAACTCGGGATGAGAAGGAGATGAAAGAAACAAATTATATTTTTGAATGAAAACGCGTGCTGTGAAACACAGACATGCAGGTTCCTTATAGTAAAAAACATTGTAAATCCCGCAAGGATGACGTAATGCCACGTGATGACGGAGCGCAAGCAGAATCTTGCAGGAATATAAATTGGGTCAAACACAGACAACACAAAGGGAGAAAAACAGTACACAGGGGAAAGCTATAACCATATAATAGTCAATGCATTATTATTGGCCATTGATACCATAAATAAGCTTCCCCTTATGTGGCAACGCTACAATGTGTTTTTAAATTTTTGATTCACAATTATTATTTTTTGATCCGTGATCACAATACTTTAGGTAAGAATTTAATCCCATAGTCCTGAAGCTCTACACACAGTCATTAAAAGTAGTGAGACTAAATTATCGTACCAGCACTGGTGCCCCTCTCTCCAGTTGCGGTCTTTGATCTTGAAATTAGCTGATGATAAATAAAATGCAGCTTATATCTGTTGCTTAACTATCCAACCAGTAAAAATGCATGAAGTGACCAGGTGTAAACAGGTCCTTAGAGATCAGATTCACAAATAGTAATTTCTAGCCCAACTTTTCTATGAAGTGTTCAGACATAGAAATCAGGTCTCCAAGTTTTCCAGGACTGTGGGAACCCAGTTAGATTGAAATTCAAGTTGTTTTTGCTGTGTATGCATCCTGAGCTCAACAACAATATTATAATATTACTAAACACTGACATCTGAGTGATATGTAAAATTGGATATTCTTATGGGACAGACCTTGCTCTTCTTCAGTTCTCCAGTGCTTCTGCTGCTTTCATCATTATCCATATCCTCTCCTTCATCATCATCTTCCTCCTCATCTCCATCCACATCCTCTTCCTCATCTTCCTCCTCCTCTTCCTCAGGTGATCCTCTGCCTCCATAACCATAGAGGCTCAAGAGCTCCTGAATGGGCATTTCTCCCTCCTGCAGTTCACAGAGTGATCACAAATGATGACCTTTATTTATAGCACTTTATACAATATGGTTTTAAATCAACTTCACAGTAATTAACAGGAAAATAATGATCAATGATGCAAACTTAATCAAATGAGGGAAAAATTCTGCTGTAAAGCAACTCTACAGAAGCCAGTACGGTCAATATTAAGTTCAATGTTGGTTGAGTTCAGTTCAATAACTGTGTAAAGTTCATCAGTTATGGATCTGTGATGTTTATAGTTTTTAATTTGTCCAAATACTATTGCTTGGCATTTAGTTTTTCCGGGTAGGGTCCCTTCTATTTTTATTTCTCCCTCAAGATTTCAATGATTTAAACAAACAAAACAAACGATAAGAAGGTATCAGTATCAATTTTAGTATCAGCAGCAGCAGCAGCAGTGAGTGATCCTCACAATATGGCTCCGCCGTCCAAGCATGCAACGTGGTGTGACGTATCTTCACATTCTCTATCCACCTTATTTTTTAATGTTAGACCGGGCACGACCATTGTAACTTGAATGTGTCGAGGCTTTCGGTCTCATCCACTTCCAGTTATTTTAGCTGTACAAAGACAGTCCATTATGCTGCTTGATATTTCAAACAGTTACATATCATATTATTTTAATTTTTTCACAGTAACTTATAAACCTTTAAAGACAGCCCTTCTGTGAGCTACAAGGTTGTTAATCAATGCTATTTGCTTTTTTTGAAGCTGTAAGCCTGCATTATTTCAACTTATTTTTAAAATAACCTTGTTCAACAGCGGAATGATGTACAGAAAATTCCACCAATCAGACAGTAGAAACAAGCAAAACATGCTAAAAGAGCTCTTTAGCTCCGCCTACTCCCATGAAGCACTGTGAATGAAATAATCGAGTCGGTTTGCTTATTTTACAATACACCTAAAAAATAATGTTTAAATATTCCTTTTATTAAAAAAAAACAAAAAAACATTTTTAAATGAATTGTTTAACATTTTTTCATCATATATCCATTGGATTGTAGATCTTTGCATCAATAAAGTCGTTAAGTACACAGTCTTGTACCTTTGTATTTTTTCTGATTTTCAAATACTTTTTTGCTTAAAATCTAAGTTTGTAATGTTGTGATTCACCTTGTAGCTGGTTGTTTTGGTTCATGGCTTCTAATGCTTTAAAGGTGCCATAGAATTGAAAATTGAATTTACCTTGGCATAGTTGAATAATAAAGAGTTCTGTACATGGAAATGACATACAGTGAGCCTCAAAAAGCATTGTTTCCTCCTTCTTATTTAAATCTCATTCGTGCAAAAGACCACTGAAAAACAGGTTAATCTCAACATAACACAGACTGTGACGCATCAGTCGGGATCATTAATATGTATGCCCCAAAAATTTGCATATACCATCCCATGTTCATGGCAGTATTTTGAGCTGAAACTTCACAGACACATTCTGGGGACACCTTAGAGCAAGGCTTGTCAACTGGTGGCCCGCCAAATCATATTCATCTGGCCCGCAGCACCCCAATCTCCCTCCTCCTCTTTTCCTGGAGGTGCGGCTAAATTTGGCGCATGCAGCTGTACAGCTATATACGCACTGTTTGTACCATGCACGCTCCTCCGACTGACCTGAGAAACGTTTTCCGTGCGAATATTTCAGCAGTTATTATGTGTGTCCCGTATTTCTGTTGACGGAACCAGCGATATCAGTCATTTATGGATTAATCATCCTTTTGTCTCAATTCTTTTCCCTGAATTGGCCAAATGCCTGTGCATAACGATCTGAAAAGATTTGGATTCATTCAGACCGCTCTGTCACTGAATCATCTGAAGTTGTTTCTCTGTCAGTAACAGTAAAAACAAATAGCGCGTTTTCAGGCGTTTTACTAGTTTACTTTGAACTACGCAGAATGGCCCAGTGGATAACGGAAAGAAAACTTAAAGGAGCTGTGTTTATTCCCGGTCACCATTATTAACTCCATCGGGTCGGCGGTCACGCCGGCGATACCACCTCGGTTTTTTTCTTCTTACCAGTGTGAAAGAAACTCAAAATACTCCGTCAATGTTGCACATACAATTAAAGGTGCAAAAGAGGATCTTTTCGTCGACTGAGAAACCAAAGACTGTTAGTGAGTTTTTGAAATAAGCGCATGCGTAAGAACAACCCCCCTCCTTCACAGCTCATTTTGAGGGAACACCTCCCAAAACTCGTGCACGAGTATTGGAACACGAGTGTTTACCACCGGCATTCGCTGTGTCGTGTTAGTGGATTCATTATGTCGGACTCCTTTCAGTGCACCTAATAAATAGTCTTTTATCAGTTAGTAAAGACAATTTCAAGTAATATTGCAAAAATGTATAAAACAAAACATCCTCTTTAGCACCTTTAAGAGTTATACACCATTTTAATCTGTTGAATATCTTCTTTTTATTTGTGTACACTCAGAGGAAAAACAAAATGTTGTGCTTTTTGCAAAATAAAGAATACTAACATGATGCGTGATCTCTCATCTCCCTCTGAACGAAGTCCAATCTGATAGTTCTCAGTAAATGAAGTGTAACTTAGTGAATACTAATGACAAAAAAATTAGACTTATGTCTAAAGAAACATTGAAATGTCGGGTTTTAAATCGTTGTAGCGAAAATTAACTCAAAGGGGAAATATTAATAATTATTCATAACTCATTATGATTATTAATTATGATTAATTATGAATATGCAAATCCGTTAATCAGATTAACTGGACATAGCTACATTAAAATTAATATTACAATCAGTTAACCTGTTCGTCCAGTGAACGCTCAGTGTTGATTGTTTATTAATTCTAAGAAATGTTCATTTCCAAGTTATGGAAAAATAATATTTCTTATTGTACTGTACTACTCAGAGCACGTAGTCCGGATCTATCACTTAAGAGGCAATTCATTAGCAGACGGAGTCAGAACCAAACATGTCTTGTGCACAATCTTTATTAACTAACTCACAAACACATAACTAAACTAACAAACACGTAACATAACATACACAAAGGGTCACACACACATACACAAGTCAGAATGAGTAATGATAGAGTTGAACCGGAAGAGATGCCTGTTACTAGAGCTACATGAAATGTCAAAGGCAATCTGGAAAGGACTCATCAGTTTCTTTTAGCAATAGCCAAGGTAAGTCTTACAAATCAATACTAAATCGCTGTTTAGCATTAAAATGTACGATACTTGCAAGATGCCTTTAGGCTGAGGAGCGTCGGATCTGCAGGTTGAAGATAACTCTTGAGGTTATCGTCTGAAGTTGTTGCCAGTCTGTTGGGTGATGAGCACATGGCTGGGTGTTGTAGGCCAGGGGCCTACCAGCCTTGCGGCCGGGCCTAGAGAGGCCGGCCGCAAGGAGACCTGTTCGGTCGTCCAGAAGCAAGGAAGAAGAGGCGGGAGTGGCATGGCATGGTTCGCTGGCTTTTAACCTCTGGTCAAAGTCCAACCTCTTAGGAATGATGGGGGCCAATGAAGATGTTGTATTTCTGGGTGACAACACACCCCTCCTGTCAGGGCTTTTACAACCCAGAAAGATTAACAAGCTGAGTTCTTGAATCAGAACTATTAAAGATTCTTTTAATACTGATGTGTTGCACAGGTATGGATGTACCGCATACACAAGCATTTAAATCTTCCCGCTACGAACGTATAGACACTAAACATGGCATGATTGAAGTTACCGTGCAGGTCATAACATTTAACAATCATCAAACATGTAAATACAATGAGTACAATACAACATCAGTAATAATGGATACCATTTCCTGAGAAGGATTCATTTATAGCACAGTCTGTCTATACATTAATGCCATAGAGTCTGTGTTATGTGTGGAAAATGCAGGGAAGATGCAGATTTTCTGTGTCTCTACTCTGCTCTCCATGCGGCAACCACATTCCTCAGCGCAATAAACTTGTAACTGAAAACTTCCCGGGGGATGGGGACAGACTCCAGAGTGAGCTTAAAACTATTGGTTAACTAACCAATAATTGTGTCTGATTTGCCTCAGTCATTACATAATTCCCCCCTTTCGCTCTCGTTGTTGTCTCTCTTATGACAACAGTGAGCGACGTTGAAGGTGCAGGAAGATCAGACACATCACTGGCACACAAGGCTGGAAGGCTGTGATGGGCCCTGGTTGTGTGTGTCTCCTGGAGTGGTGGTCGTTTCATGGCGGTTGATGCAGACAGTCTGCAAACTCAGGTCTCTGAGCTGGTGCTGCAGGAATCAAAGCATCCAGTGCCTTGACTGTGTCACCTGTCAGTGTTGGTACCGTTAATGCGGGCAAGATGTTTGCTGGTGGCAAGGTTCAGGTCTCTGAGCTTGCTCAGCAGGTGTTGAAGTAGCAGGTGCCTTGACAGTGTCACCTGTCATCTGGACGCCTGTGAAGCAGGTGGTTGTAGGAGGAGGTTACAGGAGTTGTAGTGTGAAGAGGGTTTCAGACCTAGGTCTGATGGCAGAGGAGCAACCGGTGATTGTAGCCTCTGCTCTCAGTCAGAAGCAGCCTGAAGTTTGCAGTGTCAGTCTGCTCTTGTGGCGTGGCTGGCTTGAGCAAGTCTGAGTGGTCTTGTGTGAGTGGTCAGAAGCTTGTGCTTCTGAGTACTTCTCAAGTACTGTTCAAGGGGCTCCTTACTAGCGTTAGAAGCTCCTACAGGTTCGATGCAGGCGTGTTCAGTCACCCTTGTGCTACCTGACGTTGGAGATCATGCGGTGTCTGCAGGAAGAGGATGTTTCCATCCATGGCTTCTCCCTGTAGTAGGTCTGGTGCCTGGGTCTGTCTGAATTAATCCTTCTCCTTCTGTAGCTTTAGAGGATTTCAGGAAATTAGCTGATAAGGTGTCAAGCAGACGGCTTTGGCTCCCCCCTCTGTACCTCTGTGCTTGGCTGGGGGAGGTTCTTCTGCTGCAGGCAAAAGAGTCTCTTTGGGCCATGTCAAGTTCATCTTTGGTGTTGTCCAGCTGCTGGGTCAGAGCTTCAGTCCCAGATCTGGACACATCCAGAGGACGTTCACAGGTCCTGATTGTGTCATCTTTGACCTAGAGTTCAGAATTTGCTATTTTTAACAGTGACTATTTGTGAATGAGTTCTTTTACCACGTCTTCTCTGGCTGCCTTTTCCAGCTGCTCTCGTTGCTGAGCAGCTGTCAGAGCCTTTGAAGTTTTGTGGATTTTCTTCTGTGCCTCTATTCTGTCAGGGTCCTTGTGCCGGTCCTGAGCCTTCATCTCTAGCTGGTCTATGTGGCTTTTAGCATGCATCAGCTTCTCGTGAGTCTCTGCGATCTGGAGTTGGAGGGCGTTCACCTCCTGTTTCAAGCCAGTGAGGTTGTGGGCCAGGAAGAAGTTGACTTCAGTCAGATCATCGTGATCATACCTCTGGTTTGAGTCATCTGCCTTTACTTCTCCTCTTCCAGGAAGAGGAGAGCTTTCCTAATAGATTGTGCTTATTAGTGGTGCTCAAAATTATGCCATAGCAATCGTTCAGATTACTTTTGTAACTGGCTCATAAAATTGAAACAACTGTTGTAAATAAACAAAATCAAGAAGGAAAGTATGTCTAGTTACTTGTGGTTATGTTGGGAAATTAAACCACACAAGACTAAAAAGGAAGATGTAAATAAATCACGTAGATGAAAGAAATAATACTAGTAAAACGAATAGCTGACTGCTATTATGATTAAAATCAATAAAAGATTTAAAGAAGTGATTACAACAGCAGAATGACCTGGTATTGGGAATAGTCAATAGCACTAGTTATTAACAAATAGATTAGCTTTGGAAATCACTCTATAGTTGGTCACAGCTGCCGCATGTTCAGGGCCACACCATGTGTGTGTCCCGCCCTGAAGTTTAGTCAACGTGCTATTGAAAAATCTCAATAAATCCTAGAATTTTCTTTAGCTACACAGTTTACATGTAATTAAATTTAGGTTTAATTACCCTAGTAACTGCAGATTTAGCTGAACATCGTTCAGGGAGAAACGCACCTAAGTGCAGGTGAAATTAGCTGAGAAGGATTAAAGGTGAGGATAAAGAAAAATCAGAAAACCAGGAATGTGGTTAAAGGAAATTGGTTTAGATCAGTTCACACTGCATACACACAAGCTATGGTTAAAGGCTTCACGTAAATGATGCTATCCACCAACTGTACAAGTTATTAGTTGAAGGGCTGCTAGGTGGGGTTAGCTTAGCCACCTAGCCTGGTTTGTTTACAATATGGCATCACAAGGTGATGAGTTAGCACTTCCTGTGACAAGTCGTTGTCATGGGAACCAATGCATATCAGAGCAATTCAACAGTTTATGAAGAATGTCTGCACATTTGAAACGAGTTACGCATCGAGTTAAAAAGGAGCGCTTATACTTTAATAATTCAAACTTAAATTCAGTAAGATGCAAGTATGGTTTGCAAATTTGCAAATTTTACTCATGTAAAATTCTTCTCTATACTTGAAACATCTTCTTGACTAATTTAAAGAGTAGTTACACAGATTTGCCACGAGTCAAATCTGGTCTAAGCGCGCCAAAGTCTTGTCTTGTGAATAAATACTGATGTTTCTATCGGCCAATGAAACATAGTATTGATCACCAGGTAGCTGATATGCTTGTAGATGCAGCTAAAGTTTAGATGAATGAGTCCCTCTGACTATAATTTCCGAGGCCTTTACTCTGTAGAAAGGAAACCTTCATCCGAATCTACATTCGTATAACACTGTACTGAGATTTCTCATCAGAAACAGGTTAAGCAGTACTGCAATTGGTATTTGTCCAACCAAAGCAGGATAATCAATTCTGGTACAGTTTACATGCCGCTGAGCTGAGATTCCTTCATCAAAACAGTCTTACGCTTTAATACTGAGATTAGGGTTTCTTCGCTAAAATCAGATTAACTTTACTGATACCATTTGAATATATGCTAAAATGTCTTAAGACTCTTTCTGTTACAGCAGAGGTGTCACTTCAAGCTATAGTTTTATCTGCATCTAACAAGCCAGCACCATTGATCTACATGCGAATCAAACGTTGTCAAACGTCATGTCGGAATTATCAATTATTAAACACACTTTTAGTTGGACGATGGTTTAAGCGAGTGGCGTTAGGCCATGCTGGCTTAACCGGCTCAATCTAGTGTCATATTTCAAAATAGCTCATCGTGGATAGTCATGAGCATTTGAGATTTACACATTCACACAAGGTTTCTTTCCACTCCTAATGCAGACTCCTGCATTTCTGTGAACACACATTTTCATCTACTTTAAAAGCTTTATGCTCTATGCTGCCTAGGAACCTTTGTAGAAGCTATGGGTAAAGCACTGCGTTTGCAGTTCAAAGTCATTGGGGTCTTTGAGAACCCCCTGCTGAGGGGCCTTGTGTGTTACAGGCCTTCTGTGTCAGGTCACATGAGTGGCACTGTGTGAGGGCAGGTTGTGCTGTCCAAAGGGGTGACTAGCCGTTGTAGGAGGAAAAGGTCCTGTTGGTGTCCTCCATTCATTCCAGGTTTGTCTGAGTCGGTGGCAGTAACCTTGGGACTTTCAGATCTGCCCTGCTTGGTGTCGGGGGCAGCACTCAATCTGCATTCAGGCTTCTGGGTCTGAGAAATCCTTTATGCAGACTGGTTTCAGCTGCTGATAGTCTAATTGGAGTCTTTCTGGCTGTTAAGTCAAAACTCATAGTGAATCTGGTGGGGTGTGATCCAGAACAGAGAGCCTGTCTTGGTGGATCACACCAGTCAGGGACTTTGGAACAAAAGGGAATGTCTATTATGTTGGCATTGGTGCTGTGGTCTCCTAAGCTGCAGGCTCTGGCCCCTCCCCCCTTTGTGAAGGGTTGGGGGAGCTCTCGCTGCTGCTGCTGCGAAGTCCATCAGGTTGCAGGTTCCTTGTGTGGTCCATTTGTAGTTGTTCGGGCTGTTTCAGTTCTTTTCGGACCACAATGTGTTTGTCTCTCACGTTGCTGAATTGTGGAGTCAGTGTTTGACTTTCAGTTCTGCATGCGGGTGGCCTTCAAGGGCCTTAGCTTTAGTGTCTCTTTAAATTCAAATAGTTCCTTACGTTCTTTAACTGGCAAAGTTCAACAGCTGTCAGAGCCTCCTGAGGACTGGTGACCTCTCTCAATTGCTCTGCTCTGTCATGGTTCTTGCATCTGTCCTGTGCCTTCTCATGCTGAGTGGGTTGGTTCTCTGTGGAACTCTGTGACTTGCAGCGTTCGTTCAATTACCTCCTGTTGGAAGCCCGTATGAGCATGGGCTAAGGAGAGGACGAAGCTCTTTGTGGCTCAGGTCAGGTGTCAAGTGTGTGCTGGTGCTGCCGATCTCGCTGTCCCTTGCTCTGCGGTTGCAGGTCGTTGACTGCTTTAACTGAAGGGCAACCATCACATTGTTCCGCTGGGTCTCCAGGGGGTCCTGGATGTCCTGGGCAGACTGACACACTTTGGGGACATGAGAGAAAGAGATGGCACAGGCAAATGCAAGTTTGTACCGCTATGTGGGCCGTATAGAGAGTGACTAGCTGAAGTGGGGGAAGCCAGTGTGAGACTAAGGGGTTTAACTATCTTGGATGACAGCTGTAAGCAGTGTTGACTGATGACGGGGCTGGTACACGTCATTACTATTACTCGGAATACAGATGATTCCTTTCCAGAGATTATCACCATAAGGTAAATGAATAGAACAAACTGGTAGAGAGAGAGAGAGAGGAGAGAGAGAAAAATGAAATAAGAAAAGGGAAAGGAAGGAAAGAGGTTTTTACCTATTTAGTTTTGCTAGGAGATATGGTTAAGCAGGTGTCACTGGTTCAAGTGATGACCTAATCTCTAGACTAACAGAGAAACACCAGATGCCTTGAGGTCGAAAGGAGAAGAAACAACGGGAAGAGTTTCTAGTCCTTTCCGGAGCCAAAAGTGCACTGGACGGTGACCGTACTTCATGTACTCAGTCAGCACTATGGAGTGAGGAGGGGGAGCTGAGAGATAGGTGTTAGCATAGTAATAACCTATAACTCATTATGCCTCATTAAGGAAACAACAGTTTCTAGAACTACTGTAATCCTATAAAAAAAAAAAAGGGAAGAGTGTGATGGTAGAATAACACAAAAAGGGTAAAAACAGAAGGTCCTTTTAGCTCTAGGGAACCTAAAGAGAAGGTGAATACCTAAGTTGATTTAATTAAATGCTAAGTTTAATTAAAACCAACTTGGCTGAATAGAGATATTCAGACTGAAACCAAAAGAAAGTGAAGGAAATATAATGACATGTAGAGGAGGAATGAAGTTGAACAAAATAAAATTAGAATTTCCTAATAGATTTAGAAATCTAAAAGGAAAGGTAAACAGACAAAATTGATTTAGTTAACTTTTCAAATTTAACCAAATTCAACTTGGCTGCATAGGGATAGTCAGGTGAACAAAGTATTACCATGAAGTAGAACTAAGATAGAGAAATAGGGTTAGGAAAAAAAATGAATAGATAAGTAAATAAAGAGTAAACTCGGAATTTCCTTGTAGCTTTAGGAGACAGGAAACTAAACAAATTGATTTAATTAAATTTTAAATTTAATTTAAATTCAACTTGACTGAATCGAGATACTCAGACTTGACAATGTGAGTGACGCCACGCACGCACGCACGCACACACACACACACACACCACACACACACACACACACACACACACACACACGGTTTAAACCAGAGATGGGTGCCTTTGAGGCGTGCCTTGTGAAGCTTTGGAATTCAAGTGAATCGTTTGTCTTGCATCAGTGATTCGGAGCGTGTGTCAAACTGCCACAGTCACGTGATTTCAGTAAACGAGGCTTTGTGATGCATCCTAGCAGTTTCAAAGTGTTTCAAGATGTCCATGGTTCATCTCTAAGTCCCATGAACCCATGTCTATACATGCTTTGTACATGAAAGTGTCTAACACATTTAAATGACGCATTTGATAAAGGGAAGTGACGTATTGTCATGTTTTGTCTGATATAGTTCAGTTTTTATTAACAACATACCTTTTACTGAATCATGTCTTGACAGAAACCTCATGTTTAAGGATATTAGATGATTCATTGATCACTTTTAATTGATTACAACTTAATAATAACCATTTGTGAATGGCTTATTAAAGATGTCTCGTATTCGTATATCTCTAGTATTCACTACGCTTACTGTCCTGACCCGCAAAGGGGCGTTTTGAGCGGTTCGAACAGTGAATCGTTTGTGACACAATTGATTCATTTGATTCCGAGCTTCACAACGCTTTGTGTTCCCATCAACAGTTCAAATCAAAGTCCCTCCTAAAAGGGATCCCAAAGTCTATAAAGTCTTCGGCTTGAATGCTCGCGCTCGTACGTGTCTAGGTGTCTATGGTATTCATCCCTCCCGGGATGGTGCTGCTCTTCTATCTAGAAATTTGGCAAATAGTCTTAGAGCTGAAACATGACAAACCAGGGCCCAGATCAGGACGCAGACAAACTGGCTAAACCGACCGTCTGCTAGCCGCCTCACGTCACAGAACTCAAATAATTCCCAACACATAGAAACTCTTTCACCTAGATATTATCACATAGAGACTGTGTCTGTACCTCGAACTAGTAAATACAAAAAACTTCCGAAACCTTTTAAGGGTAAAAATTTAATTGATGTTCAAAAATTAAATCACAGATAAATCAGATAAACAAATGATAAAGCTTGGGTTACTGAATATTAGATCTATTTCTTCAAAAGCACTTATTGTAAATGAAATTATCACAGACAATAAACTAGACTTGCTGTGTTTGACAGAAACCTGGCTAAAACCAGACGATTACATACTTTAAATGAATCTAGTCCTCAAGGTTATGATTATCGACACAATCCTCGACAGAAAGGCAAAGGAGGAGGTGTTGCTGTAATTTATAGTAATATATTCAGAATCATTCAAAGAATTTCAAATATAATTCCTTTGAAGTGATGGGCTTTATGTAACATTATGTAAGTTGACATTGTGCTGGCTACTGGATACAGGCCACCAGGGCACCATACTGACTTTATCAAAG
Source organism: Culter alburnus (assembly GCA_028476615.1). NCBI lineage: Eukaryota > Metazoa > Chordata > Actinopteri > Cypriniformes > Xenocyprididae > Culter > Culter alburnus. Next base: position 37,837 of record JAOTNS010001486.1, read on the forward strand.
AATTTGCTGATTTTCTATCAGAGTTAGTACTGGCTGCGGATAAAGTCTTGTTGTTGGTGATTTTAATATCCATGTAGATAATAATAAAGACGCATTTGGATTGGCATTTGCAGACATTTTAAACTCTATTGGAGTTAGACAACACGTGTCAGGACCCACTCATTGTCGTAATCATACCCTAGATCTAATACTGTCGCATGGAATTGATATTGATGCTGTTGAAATTCTACAGCAGAGCGATGATATATCAGATCATTATTTAGGTGTATAATACAATTAGCCAAGGCTACAAAACCACCACCCAGCCATAAATATTGTAGAACCATCACGTCTACCACTAAAGATTGCTTTATAAATAATCTCCCGAGCAGTTTCATCGCCTTAGTATACCTGACAACTTAGAAGAACTCGATGCTGCAACAGAAACTATTGGCTCTCTCTTTTCCAGCACATTAGATGCAGTCGCTCCTTTACGTCTAAAGAAGATTAAGGAAAATAATCCAACGCCGTGGTATGATGAGCACACGGGCTCTAAAACGAGCTGTTAGAAAAGCTGAACGTAGTTGGAAGAAAACAAAACTAGAAGTTTTTCGCCTTTCGTGGAAAGAAAAAAATGATTGAGTACAGAACGGCTATAAGAAATGCTAGATCTACTTATTTTTCAAATCTCTTAATAGAAAACAAACATAATCCTAGGTATTTATTTGACACAGTGGCTAAATTAACTAGAAACAGAGATTCAACTGCTGACGTTTCCATAGAGCACAGCAGTAATGACTTTATGAACTTCTTACTTGCAGATTGATAATATTAGAGAGAAAATTATAAACATGCAACCGTCTACAGTTTCGCTTCAGACAGTGCACTGTAGTGTCCCTGAGGTAAAACTAGAATCATTCGCCGCTATAGGAGAGGAAGAATTATCTAAACTTATCAAATCATCAAAATCAACGACATGTATGTTAGACCAATGCCGACAAACTACTGAAAGAAATGCTTCCAGAGGTCGTAGGTCCACTTCTTGATATAATTAATTCATCCTTAACACTAGGATATGTGCCAAAAACCTTTAAGCAGGCTATTATTAAACCTCTTAAAAAAACCTCAACTAGATCCGAGAGATTTAGTAAATTACAGGCCAATCTCGAATCTACCTTTCTGTCAAAGATACTAGAAAAGGCAGTTTCAACACAACTGTGCTCCTTTTTAGAAAGAAATGGAATCTGTGAGGATTCCAGTCAGGATTTAGACCATACCTAGTACTGAGACTGCACTCATTAGAGTTACAAACGATCTACTCTTATCATCCGATCGTGGCTGTATTTCTCTATTAGTGTTATTAGATCTCAGTGCTGCTTTTGACACTATCGATCACAACATTCTTTTAAAAAGACTTGAAAACTATATTGGCATTAGTGGAATTGCTTTGGCATGGTTCAAATCGTACTTATCTGACCGTTATCAGTCTGTAGTAGTTAATGAAGAGATGTCGTATCGATCACAGGTCAATATGGAGTACCACAAGGCTCAGTACTAGGACCGTTGCTTTTCACTCTGTACATGCTGCCCTTAGGAGAGATAATTAGGAAGCATGGTGTTAGTTTTCACTGCTACGCTGACGATACTCAGTTCTATATTTCTTCGCGCCTGACGAAACCTACAAATTCACAAAACTAACAGAATGCATAGCTGACATTAAAAACTGGATGACAAGAAATTTCTTATTATTAAATTCAGAAAAAACTGATATCCTAATCTTCAGACCAAAAACTTCCTCACGAAAAAAAACCTTGAATACTCTCTAACACTTGACGGGTGCTCCATTAAACCTTCGTCCTCAGTAGGAACCTGGGTGTGCTCTTTGATACCAATCTTTCATTGAAAGTCATGTTTCTGTATCTGTAAAAACCACCTTCTTCCATCTAAAAAAATATCTAAATTACGACATATGCTCTCAATGACAAATGCGGAAACAGTTGGTTCATGCATTCATGACCTCAAGACTAGATTATTGTAACGCTCTACTGGGTGGTTGTTCTGCTCGGCTTTTAAACAGACTACAGTTGGTCCAAAATGCGGCAGCTAGAGTCCTACTAGAACCAGAAAGTATGACCATATTAGCCCAGTTCTGTCAACATTACATTGGCTCCCTATTAAACATCGTATAGATTTTAAAATCTTGTACTTACTTATAAAGCTCTAAATGGTTTAGCTCCCCAGTACCTAAGTGAGCTTTAATGCATTATAGTCCTTCACGTTTATTGCGATCTCAGAATTCAGGCCAGTTGATAATACCCAGAATATCAAAATCAACTGAAGGCGGCAGATCCTTTTCCTATTTAGCACCTAAACTCTGGAACAATCTTCCTAGCATTGTTCGGGAAGCAGACACACTCTGTCAGTTTAAATCTAGACTAAAAAACACATCTCTTTGCTCTTGCATACACATAACACATTATCAATACATTAACATTTTTCAAATCCGTTAAAGGATGTTACGCTGCAATAATTAGGTCGGCCGGAACCGAGAACATTTCCTATAACACTAGATATACCTGTACATCAGAATAAGAATGGCATCTACGCTAATATCTGTCTCTCTGCTTATCCTGAGGTTTGCCGGGTGCTGGATCCAGGCCGTATCCAGATCAGATGGAGAACCTGTGTCTGGACCTGACTACAACGTAGCCAGGAGACAAGGGCCTACAGATCCAGTTCTGGCTGCATCTATAATTCAGATTTTTAATCCCCGTATCCGCTTACATATATTATATATAATCTATTTTAATCTCTATAATAAAAATGTATAATTCGGATTTGATCTCCATATCCATTTAATATATTATATATATTCCAAGGGTTTTTTCCTCCTAGGACTTTTTTCCAGTGTTAGCACGCTGGGTTTTTCTCCTAGGGGTTTTTTTCCACCCCTGGGAGTCAGCCGACATTGGCTAATGTAGCACCATCTTGTATATGTTACTTATTACCACGCTTGTTTGTATAGCTTATTTAAACCACTTCCCTTTTTTCTGTGCTTCTAATATGTAAAGCTGCTTTGAAACAATTACCAATTGTAAAAGCGCTATATAAATAAATTTGACTTGACTTGACTTGACTAGGTGCTAGAAGGGTGCTAGCAGCTTTTAGTCGAGCTAAAGGGTTTTAACTTGTAGGGTTACGTGTAGGATTCTATAGAGCTAGATTTGGCTACACGAGGTTTGTTGTTTGCACAACAGTCTGTGATGTGGGTGCTGTTATCAGACTTTCAGAGGTGTCTGCTCTCCACGCTCTGTTGTCATGCGTTGCCAGGAGAGACAATGCCAGCCCGCAACACGATCAGAATAGAGCAGAATTCTAACCGCGCTGCAAGCCCGCATTGAGAACTCCAGTGTGGTCACGCATAACTCACAAATCACAACAACACATCAACTCACAGACAGTGGTGATTGCTAGTTAGCTAAGCTAGAATTTACACCACAAATTCGTTGCGTGTGTTTCATATGTGCGGTCCAGTGCATTAATATGAATACGGTGACGTAACGAATAGTAAAAAGGCCTTTAATCGGTGAATGGGGAGTCTCGCCCAGAACACCATTACAAACTCGTAGTGAGATTTCTTCGTCACACAGGTAAATTTATGCTGCCTAATCTGGAATTCCGTCATCAGAAAAAGGCTTATGCATTTACCGCTGAAAGTGGGGATTTCTTCGCCCAAGATCAGGGTAGTTTATTTGTTCGTGCTGCTAATCTGAGATTCGATCGTCAGTAAAAACTGAAAGTGGGGGTTCTTCGCCCAAATTCAGGTAAATTTATTCTTACCCTTTGTATGCACTGTAATCTGCGATTCCGTCGTCAGAAAAGTCTTACGCTCGTTTAGCAACTGAAATTATGATTTTCGAAATTTCACGTTAGCTTTTTCGTACAATTTAAATATGCATTAGCATCAAGGAACGTCCTGCGTTCAAGGGAATGCGCATTCAAAGCCCCAGTTTTGCTGATTTTATCAGAAATTTGTATGTGCATGTATAAGATGTCAATAAAGATTATCAAAAACACAGGATTGATTACTGGTCCATCTGCAAACAATTGCTTAAAATGATGCCTTCGTTCTCCACCAATATTGTAGCGAAAATTAACTCAAAGGGGAAATATTAATAATTATTCATAACTCATTATGATTATAATTATGATTAATTATGAATATGCAAATCCGTTAATCAGATTAATGGACATAGCTACATTAAATTAATATTACAATCAGTTAACCTGTTGTCAGTGAACGCTCAGTGTTGATGTGTTTATTAATTCTAAGAAATGTTCATTTCCAAGTTATGGAAAAATAATATTTCTTATTGTACTGTACTACTCAGAGCACGTAGTCGGATCTATCACTTAAGAGGCAATTCATTAGCAGACGGAGCAGAACCAAACATGTCTTGCGCACAATCTTTATTAACTAACTCACAAACACATAACTAAACTAACAAACACGAACATAACATACACAAAGGGTCACACACACATACACAAGTCAGAATGAGTAATGATAGAGTTGAACCGGAAGAGATGCTGTTACTAGAGCTACATGAAATGTCAAAGGCAATCTGGAAAGGACTCATCAGTTTCTTTTAGCAATAGCCAAGGTAAGTCTTACAAATCAATACTAAATCGCTGTTTAGCATTAAAATGTACGATACTTGCAAGATGCCTTTAGGCTGAGGAGCGTCGGATCTGCAGGTTGAGGATAACTCTTGAGGTTATCGTCTGAAGTTGTTGCCAGTCTGTTGGGTGATGAGCACATGGCTGGGTGTTGTAGGCCAGGGGCCTACCAGCCTTGCGGCCGGGCCTAGAGAGGCCGGCCGCAAGGAGACCTGTTCGGTCGTCCAGAAGCAAGGAAGAAGAGGCGGGAGTGGCATGGTTCGCTGGCTTTTAACCTCTGGTCAAAGTCCAACCTCTTAGGAATGATGGGGGCCAATGACTTTGCATCACAGAAATACATTATATTTTAAAGTATATAACAGAATACCATTATTTTAAATTGTAATAATATTTCACAGTATTGCTGTTTTTTTTCTGTATGTTTGATATACACCATGATGAGCTTGAGACATGATCACAGAGGGTTTTTTCACAGCCTACCTGACTGAAAGGCCTCATTATTATGCAAGTCATTACAGGTCATTATGTGATTCTTTTGTCTTTTCAGGTGTAAATCACCCATTATTCATGATGATTCACGCCTCCATGCATACTGTGTTTCTTGACAAAAAGTGTCTTACAAAAACTAAATCAATATATTGTTATAAATGAACGAGTAGGCAGGATAATTTTTACATAATTCTGAAGCAAAAACTCTAGTCTACAACCTCCAATAACCAGAAGTCTTGTGAACACAGATTTAATATATTTTTGGCTTTATTTCAGTGACTTTTTTTTCTTTTTTTAAATAACCACGCATAAACTTATTCCTTCAAAAACACAAACATGTACATACATGTTCCTCACATATTATAGTAGCCTAGTTTGTGCTGAATACAGTGTAATGACACTTTTGTCATTAATATGTTTATGAACAACTGAAAAAAGCACAAATGTCAGGGCATGTCAAAACTTCTCCAGGGCCCCAAAAATTCTCAGACCCCAGTGGGTTAAACAGCATTGCGACATCTAGTGAGAAGTGTTTCAATTCGACACACACCTCTCGTTTACAAACTACAAATCACTCGATGATTAAGCTAGTTTAAAATCAGATGAAACAGCCTCAACATTCCCATGAGGAAAACAGGAGAAAGGTGCCATGAATGAAGATAGAAGACTTTTAAATCCCAAAATCACCACACTAACACACACACTTTTACCATGAATAAACTAGTAAATTACCATGGTTTGTGGAAATGTGGAATATTTATTTTGAAAACTCTGTTATAGCCATTTATATTGCAATATATTTATCAGGTGCGTAGGGAAATATAACTTCTGATCATCCTTGAGATGGTTCTACACCTTCATTTGAGTCCAGCTGTGTTTGATTATACTGATTGGACTTGATTAGGAAAGCCACACACCTGTCTATATAAGACCTTACAGCTCACAGTGCATGTCAGAGCAAATGAGAATCATGAGGTCAAAGGAACTGCCTGAAGAGCTCAGAGACAGAATTGTGGCAAGGCACAGATCTGGCCAAGGTTACAAAAAAATTTCTGCTGCACTTAAGGTTCCTAAGAGCACAGTGGCCTCCATAATCCTTAAATGGAAGACGTTTGGGATGACCAGAACCCTTCCTAGAGCTGGCCATCCGGCCAAACTGAGCTATCGGGGGAGAAGAGCCTTGGTGAGAGAGGTAAAGAAGAACCCAAAGATCACTGTGGCTGAGCTCCAGAGATGCAGTCGGGAGATGGGAGAAAGTTGTAGAAAGTCAACCATCACAGCAGCCCTCCACCAGTCGGGGATTTATGGCAGAGTGGCCCGACGCAAGCCTCTCCTCAGTGCAAGACACATGAAAGCCCGCATGGAGTTTGCCAAGATGGTGATAAATAAGATTCTTTGGTCTGATGAGACCAAGATAGAACTTTTTGGCCTTAATTCTAAGCGGTATGTGTGGAGAAAACCAGGCACTGCTCATCACCTGTCCAATACAGTCCTAACAGTGAAGCATGGTGGTGGCAGCATCATGCTGTGGGGGTGTTTTTCAGCTGCAGGGACAGGACGACTGGTTGCAATCGAGGGAAAGATGAATGCGGCCAAGTACAGGGATATCCTGGATGAAAACCTTCTCCAGAGTGCTGAGGAGACTGGGACCCCCAAGACAATGACCCTAAGCACACAGCTAAAATAACGAAAGAGTTCACAACAACTCCAGACTGTACTGAATGGCCCAGCCAGAGCCCTGATTTAAACCCAATTGAGCATCTCTGGAGAGACCTAAAAATGGCTGTCCACTAGGGCTGCATGACTTGGAGAAAAAAATGTAATTGCGATTTTTCTGGTTAAAATTGCGATTTGTGATTTAAAATGCGATTTTATAAAACAATTGAAAAAAAAAAAGATAAACAATACCAGGCTTGTTTTGCTTGTTTGTAGGGCTGCACAATTTGGCCCAAAATTGTGCTGTTAATTTGACTAATTATTTTTATTATTATTATCATTATTGCTAAATAAAAATATTAAACCAAATAACAAATATTACTGTTCTAATAACATTCATTATTAAAGTATTTAGCATTAGTATTTAATTATAAATATAACTATAATAATTAGAAAATTAATATTTAAAAGTTGTATGACAAAATGTGGGGTTACCTGTTAACATGCAATCAGTATGTATATAAATCGTTAGAAGGTCTAAGGATTTATTATCATATATTATATTATGATAAAATGATATATTATGATATAATATTCATATATTTATTATGATTAAAAAATTTTTTTTTTTTTTTTTGTCAGAAGGTATGCAAAATCAAAAATGATTTTGATTCACCCCCCATCTATTAATGCATCATGTTTCCTTCTGGAGCATCAGTGAATGTTTGAACCTTTTTGAAAAGTTGTGTTTGAGTCCCTCAGTTGTCCTCAGTGTGAAAAGACGGACCTCAAAATCATTCAGTCACTGCTGTAAAGGGCTCAAATATGCAAAAAATGCTGGAAAACTGAAGAATCTGCAGGACCTGGAGATTTTTTTCTGAAGAACAGAGCTCAGTTTAACTGCTCAGAACAACCACGGGACTCAAGAATAACCATCACAAAACAAAAAACAGGTTGTAGATCATCCAGGTAACCACACACAGTATTAAGAATCAATGGTTCACATACTTATGAATGGGGTTATTTTAATAAATTCAGCTTTTTTTTTTTGTCTTGTGGATTATACGTAAACATCTTTTATGCAAAATATCTTACTCAAGACAGTACTAAATAAAAAATAACATGCATTTTGTATTATCTCCCTTATTTTGTTAAAATTATTAAAGGTGCCCTAGAACTTTTTTTAAAAAGATGTAATATAAGTCTAAGGTGTCCCCTGAATGTGTCTGTGAAGTTTCAGCTCAAAATACCCCATAGATTTTTTTTAATTATTTTTTTTACATCCTATTTTGGAGCATAATTAGAAATGAGCCGATTCAGGGTGTGTGGCTCTTTAAATCTCGTGCTCCACGGCCAAAGAGCTCGCGCTTGCCTTAAACAACATAAAAAAAGTTCAAACAGTAATATAACCTCAAAAGGATCTTTACAAAGTGTTCGTCATGCAGCATGTCTAATCGTGTAAGTACAGTGTTTATTTTGATGTTTACATGATTCTGAATGAGTTTGAGGCTATGCTCCGTGGCTAACGGCTAATGCTACACTGTTGGAGAGATTTATAAAGAATGAAGTTGTGTTTATGAATTATACAGACTGCAAGTGTTTAAAAATGAAAATAGCGATGGCTCTTGTCTCCGTGAATACAGTAAGAAACGATGGTAACTTTAACCACATTTAACAGTACATTAGCAACATGTTAACGAAACATTTAGAAAGACAATTTACAAATATCACTAAAAATATCATGTTCATGTCAGTTATTATTGCTCCATCTGCCATTTTTTGCTATTGTCCTTGCTTGCTTACCTAGTCTGTTGATTCAGCCGTGCACATCCAGACGTTCTGCCCTTGTCAAATGCCTTTCATAATGTTAGGAACATGGGCTGGCATATGCAAATATTAGGGGCGTACACCCCGACTGTTACGTAACAGTTGGTGTAAAGTTGAGATTCGCCTGTTTTTCGGAGGTCTTTTACACAAATGAGATTTATATAAGAAGGAGGAAACAATGGAGTTTGAGACTCACTGTATGTCTTTTCCATGTACTGAACTCTTGTTATTCAACTATGCCGAGGTAAATTCAATTTTTGAATCTAGGGCACCTTTAACATTTTCAGAGATTCTGTAAGTGGTTCACATACTTTTTCTTGCAACTGTATTAATATTAGGGCTGTCAAAATAACGCATTAATTTCGATTAATTAATCTGAGAAAAAATAACGCGTTAAAAAAAATAACGCAGATTAATCCACTCCGTATTGACCTTTGAACCTGGAGCCGTTCTAGCCACCATTCTACTATAAAATGAAGGAGGGAGATGACTGCTGCGCTGACGGACAGAACGAGCAGAGCTCCTCCCTCGTGCACGCGAGCTCTCTTCAAAGTAAGCACCGTCTTTGCACTCTCTCCACCTCACACATAATAATCTAAATCAACTGACACGATACTAAAAGTTTGTAAGACCGAATCCATGTTTCCCGAGGCGCATTCGGAGAATGTTTTTCCTGAATAACCGCTGGGTGTCATCTTCTCCAACAGGCGCCCTGCACGTGCAGCTGACATAAACCACACTTTCAGTAAACAAAAAAAAAATCCTATCCAGTGGTGAAGTGTTTTCTGTGTTGACAAATCTTTTGCGATATCCTAATAACAGTCGCGATTCGCACGCAACGCGTCAACGTCCACTAATGTCCAATTCGCGACCTAATGACTCATTTGAACAGATTCATTTTAATGAATCATGACAACAACTTATGATGTCTATGGATCTGTCCACACGGTCTATAATGAATCATTTACTCGAACAACTCTGAAATGAGAACATAAGTGTGCTTACCCCATTTAGCAAGAGTGGTTAGTAAAATTAGCCTTAATAATCCAGAATATTTTCAGGTTATTTAGATGACAATGTGTAGTAAATTAGGCCTACCTATAAAATCAGTTAGTTTAGACTGGAGTGAGGTGAAACCAGAACAAAGCAAGTTGTTGTTAGCTAGTTGTTAGTTAATATAAAATGCTACTTTTTAATACTTTTCAGGTTTAGCAAAAAAGCATCTTCTCTTACAAAGCAATGAATTTTTTTTTTTTTTTTTTTTTTTTGCAAAGAGGGCAAGAAAGAATTACAGTGAGAGTGACGGGTACTTATTGTCAGTATCGGGCTCGCAGATCACATGGGTAGGGCACTTTTTACTGTTGTGTGAGGCTAGGCTATTTAAACCCAATTGAGCATCTCTGGAGAGACCTAAAAATGGCTGTCCACTAGGGCTGCATGACTTGGAGAAAAAAATGTAATTGCGATTTTTCTGGTTAAAATTGCGATTTGTGATTTAAAATGCGATTTTATAAAACAATTGAAAAAAAAAAAAGATAAACAATACCAGGCTTGTTTGCTTGTTTGTAGGGCTGCACAATTTGGCCCAAAATTGTGCTGTAATTTGACTAATTATTTTTTTATTATTATCATTATTGCTAAATAAAAATATTAAACCAAATAACAAATATTACTGTTCTAATAACATTCATTATTAAAGTATTTAGCATTAGTATTTAATTATAAATATAACTATAATAATTAGAAAATTAATATTTAAAAGTTGTATGACAAAATGTGGGGTTACCTGTTAACATGCAATCAGTATGTATATAAATCGTTAGAAGGTCTAAGGATTTATTATAATATATTATATTATGATAAATGATATTAGTATAATAATATATTATATTATGATGAAAAATTTTTTTTTTTTTTTTGTCAGAAGGTATGCAAAATCAAAAATGATTTGATTCACCCCCATCTATTAATGCATCATGTTTCCTTCTGGAGCATCAGTGAATGTTTGAACATTGAATGTGTAGTAAATTAGGCCTACCTATAAAATCAGTTAGTTTAGACTGGAGTGAGGTGAAACCAGAACAAAGCAAGTTGTTGTTAGCTAGTTGTTAGTTAATATAAAATGCTACTTTTTAATACTTTTCAGGTTAGCAAAAAAGCATCTTCTCTTACAAAGCAATGAATTTTTTTTTTTTTTTTTTTTTTTTGCAAAGAGGGCAAGAAAGAATTACAGTGAGATGACGGGTACTTTATTGTCAGTATCGGCTCGCAGATCACATGGGTAGGGCACTTTTACTGTTTGTGTGGATGACCATGTCTGTCACCACCGAAGACCATTTTTGAGCCAGGAAAAACCCTGCATTGATTCATTTGAATTGAAATATTTAATACTTTAACAGCAAAAATTATGTATGCGATTAAATATGCGATTAATTAATCACAGAGTATGTAATTAATTAGATTAAAATTTTAAGCGATTGACAGCCCTAATTAACATATTGTCGCTGTCCGATGAAAACCACGTATGTCCATTTTGCCGATTTTGAGATTTTTCGACGGATTGAATGTCCAGGTTCATTTCCGTATACAGTATGCTTCACATATCTAAATGGCCAATGAAAAGTTGTGAAATCATGTCATCTGATTTTCACGTATATCCATTTGGTGTCAAAGCTGTCAATCATGCCGCGTATCTCCTGCCCTGTGGAAGCATCTCGCCGGTCTCGTGAAGTTTCATCGAAGCTCAGCACTGGATAGCCGAATAACACTGTGAGGTAAAGTATCAGCAAACGTTAGTTTTTGACAACTGTTCTCAAGTTTATTATATATTCACAACTATTATTTATCGGTAAATGGTCTAGACGAAGTAATTGTCACCGAATATTTTTATTTATTTTTATATTTGTGAACCTGGCTGACGAAAGTACGACATTGAAGCTCTCCACAGTTTAGTTCTAATCTAGTTCTTCACAGATTAGTTTGCTTGCTAGTATGTAAATAAACTCGGTCTCATTGATAAGATTCAAACTTGTTACTTCTTAGTCAAACTGATCAAATTATAGCCTGTAATGCTACTGTCATGATTGTCACTAGAACATGCCTCACTCATACTGCTATCACCGCTTGCCAGAGGCTGAGAATGTCCAGCACTAGAGTTATCTTGCTACGTTTTTATTGTGAAGTGAGGCTAGTGGGCTCAGCCGCATGCGCACACACACACACACACACACACAAACACACACACACACAAACACAAACACACACAAACAGCAATGCCAAACATAAATGCATGCCTACACACTGACACACACACATATATATCCACATGCTAAGAAACCATGTAAGAGAAATGTGCATTTGTAAAACATCATTTTTATTTTATTTTTCTTTTAATCATATGAAGGTGCCATTGATAATCGGGGAAGGTCAAGGAAGAGGGCCAACCCAGACACTTGGAAGGGTAACATCCAGAAAAGGAAAAGAATGAGGGGCCAATCTTATCTTGGATGGAAAAAAAATGAATTTGTCATCAAAGAAGAAAGAAAAATGGGTGGCCGGTGCCAATCTGTGTCCTGCAAGAAATCAAGCAAACTACACTGCTCCAAAAATTGATGAAGGGAAGAGGGAGGAAATTTTCAAGTATTTTTGGGGGAAATTGGAATGGAAAGAGAGGAGAATGTATGTGAAAACATCGGTGGAGGTGAGTGATGTCAAGCGGCGCCGGACAGAAGCGGTTCAATCTCGGAGGTCAGCATCTCTCTTTTGTTGTTTATGTGTAGATGGTAAAAGGCTCAGAGTTTGTCAAAGGATGTTCCTGTCTACACTTGGCAACAAGCAGTGGACTTTTTTAAAGTGGGTTGGGTGAAGATGGGAAAGTCCTGAGAACATGGCGAGAGTGAGTGTAAGGACAGAGGAGCAGGACTTCCTAAAGACCTTCCTTCTGGATCTGCCAAAAGTTCCATCGCACTACTGCAGGTCCTCCTCATCAAAGATGTACCTGGAGCCTTTCTTCAAGTCCATCAGTCATCTCCACACACAGCATAAGCAATCATGTGCAGACCACAGCATCCAGCCTCTGTCACGGCAAGTATTCACTAACACCTTCAACGATTTAAATCTTTCTCTGTTCCATCCGAAGAAAGATCAGTGTGACACTTGCTGTGCCTTCAAAGCCGGGAACATCGAGGCTGCCGTGTGGGAGGAACACTGTGTTAAAAAGGATGCACGAGCAGAAAAGGTAAAGGACAAACAACTTGCAAACAACACCACCTTGGTTGCATGCATGGATCTGCAGGGCCTTCTCCTGTGCCCAAAGCTTCAAGCGTCTGCCCTGTACTACAAAATGAAGCTTGGTGTCCATAATTTTACCATCTACAATATGGAATCACATGAAGCAAAAAATTACCTTTGGCATGAGGGTGAAGCTGGGGTCTCTGCCAACGAGTTCGCCTCCTGCATTGTGGATTACCTTGAAGCACACCCCACTTACAATGAATTCATCCTTTGGAGTGATGGGTGTGTGGCTATCAAAACAGAAATCTGGTCCTGAGCAATGCCTTCTTAAAGTTTGCTACTGAGAAAAAGAAACGTGTGACACAGAAGTACCTTGAAAGAGGTCACACACAAATGGAATGTGACTCTGTGCACAGTGTGATTGAGAGGAAGTTGAGAAACCGTGACATACATGTTCCAGCTGAGTATGCTGCAGTTATTCGAGGAGCTCGTTCCAGTCCAAAACCATACGAGGTGAAGTATGTTGGTTACAGCTTTTTCCAAGACTTCAGCAAAGTCAACATCTGTAAGTCAGTCCGACCTGGTAGCAAAGTTGGAGATCCTACGGTGCATGACCTTCGAGCAGTCAGGTGTTTTGTTTTTTTTTTAACACACTTTTTCACAAATACATGAAACATTAGCCATATCATATTAAAATAATTTGGTTTCATAAATCTAAACATGCTTTTGGTTCCCTCTTATCTCTGTGACCTATGTCCCCCGACACCCCTCCCCCCTTCTTTTCTTTAATCTATCTATTAGATACAATGTGGATGGCAGTATGGAGTTTAAATTACTACACTCTGACAACTGGCAACCCTTCACATCCCCATCCCTGAGGAAGACGTGTGTCATTGTGGCCCCACTCTATACATCCTCCCCAAAAATTAAAGCCCTGTGTCAGTATTTCACTAAATTAAGGGAATGTATAAATTGTGGGAAGGAATTATTAATTTGTGGCCATGGTCTATCTTCCCCTGTGAAAATATAGGGGAAAAGAATCAAGAGATTGCATATCCAGATACCTCACGAAAAATGGATGTCTGTAACCCATTAAAAATAGCAATGTTTGTTTTCGAGGAGTTTAGTTTTACTTGTGCAAAGCATAAGCAACAGAACATGAGGAAACATTGACACGCACAGCGCAGAATAAAATCATATAGGCTAGCCTATAAAGAGTAAATAAGCCAAATATTTCACTCAAATAATTAACATATTAACAAAATGAAAGAAAAAAATCTGCGACAAGTAGTAGACTGTATAGCCTACAGAGTTTTTTTGTTTTGACACTCTCCATCACAAAGAAATTGAGATTTACCATTTATTCATGTTCACACAGTGCACATCTGTACTAGAAAGACAAGAACCCACTGATTATAATCAGTGATATTGTCTACACTGAATGTGGCGCGGCCCAACGCAACACGTCAAATCCCCAACAGCAAACGAATTCCCGTTATTTCTGACGCAGTCCACGCTCTTTGCAGCGGTCACTACAAGCTGTTGAGATGCGGCGTGGCGTGTCCGGCATAGACACGGGTGTTTCGCCTACATCCAGTGTAGACATTATATTACTGATTATAATCAGTGGGTTCTATTGTTATGTCGCTCACATCCTGTGTAGACACAGTAGCGTGCTAATCACTTTCACACCAAATGTACTTTAAAACAAACAATAGAGAAACTTAGACAAATGTTTCAAGTGCTGAAAAAGCTATTAAATACAGCACATAAATGTTTAAGCACAGACTCGCCTCAGAAAAATAACTGCATCTCTGTAATTGGCCCAAATGTTCCATTCGACTTTTCTGAGACCCTCTACTCTTCCCTGCGGATGGCCTCTGACCTACTTTCTGTATGATCTGAATTTCAGCGCTTTGAATTTACAATATTGAATTTTATGTTTTGAATATCTTCTTCATCTTGAAAACTTGAAGCTGTATTTTTAAAAACTGGATATTTGCAGTCTAAAATTGCAGTATGAAAAATCTGCTGTTTGAAAATACATGTCTATAAAATTCTGCCATGAAAACATTTCAGTTGTGTTCAATTTCAAATGTTTAATATTCAAGTTTTAAAAAATCTAATTCAGAACTATGTAAAATGCCACATAATATTTAATTTTCTTTAAATTACACTTGTCTATAATTAAGCTTCCTGAAGCAGTATTTTGAAATCGGCCATCACTATATAAGTCGTTATTTTGTTTTTTTTGGCATACCAAAAAATATTCTTGTCGTTTTATAATATTAATATTGAACCACTGCACTCACATGAACTGATTTAGATGTGTTTTTAGTACCTTTATGGATCTTGAGAGAGGAAATGTCATTGCTCCCTATGCAGGCCTCACGGAGCCATCAGATTTCAACAAAAATATCTCAATTTGTGTTCCGAAGATTAACGAAGGTCTAACGGGTGTGGAACGGCATGAGGGTAGTAATAAATGACAGAATTTTCATGTTTGGGTGTTTTTGTTTTGAATCTATTTATTATCATTACTTGTCTATTTTATCATCACCATATATCTGATATTGCCTATCACATTAATCTGATGTCGCTAGCGTTTAATCTTTTAATCCGGGCCACGTACCATCCTTTTCTCTCATGCGCTCCTTTTTCTACGACTCGAGTCCATCAAACAACTGTGGTAAGTTGGATTACTCTACAAACACGGTGAGTCATGTCATCCTCTCCTTTTGTTGTTACTTGCACTGCCTGTCACATGCATAGCATAGCTCTCTCTGTCAACGGTGAGATTTACACATGTGATAAATGTAGGGAGATAGTCAGGCTGACAGAGAGAATCTCAGAATTAGAGACAAGCATCCAAATTTTAATCGAGGATAGCAAGAATGCAAGGGCTTTAGATACTGTTTTGGATGCAACTAGCTTAGTGAACTCTGTACATTGTTCGGTTCCGGCTGTAGAGCCCATGCAGCAGGGCAACTGGGTGACTGCGAGGTGGCCTAGCTGTGAGAAACACCACTCTTCCGTTCCGATTAGAACATCAAACAGGTTTCTCCCCACTCAGTGACGCACCCACTAGGAAACCTGTTGAAAGTGCCCTAGTAATTGATTCTATTACACAGAACGTGAAAACAGAGACACCAGCTACCAAAGTCACGTTTGCCGGGAGCCAGTCGTTTACGTGATCATCGCATAAACGATTGGCCCTCTGGCTTGTCAATCACTGCCATGACGTTCCTTGTGAGAGATGTGCGTGCTCCAGTAACTTTCCACAGGCGCCGCATGCAATGTTTTTGTCAGGAGTAACAACTGCAGATTATGAGTTACCTGCAGTGAGTCCGACATAATGAATCCACTAACACGACACAGCGAATGCCAGTGGTAAACAAACACTCGTGTTCCAATACTCGTGCACGAGTTTTGGGAGGCATTCTCTCAAAAATGAGCTGTGAAGGAGGGGGGCTGTTCTTACGCATGCGTTCATTTCAAAAACTCACTAACAGTCTTTGGTTTCTCAGTCGTCGAAAACATCCTCTATAACACCTTTAAGGGTAAAAATTTAACTGATGTAAAGATCTAAGGCTGCACAATAATGGTTAAACTGATAATCACGATTATTTTTGCTCAAAATTATAATCACGATAATTCTACCAAAAAGGGTAATGCAGTTATGGCTATAGTTCTTTACCAAGTTCTTTACCAACCTACACTTCACCTAAAAGGCCTGTAAGTGGCACACTAACTTCATTTAACCAACTATGATAACTTCGTTAGATGGTGAATAAATACAAAACATGGTTTTGGTGAGCGCTTTGTAATCTGTATTCACATTAGAGTTTTAAAGCAACACAAATTGTTTTCAAATTAGACAAAACAGATTCAGATTGACCTGCAAATTTGTAAAGCAAAGAACAATGCTCTTTGATATTAAAAAAATATCTCTGGCTATATATCATTTTCAACTGATTAACATTATGAAAACTGGTAACCTTTGGGAACTTCAAAAGATAAAACAGTGAAACTCCTAATATTATTTACAATAATTCCAAATTATGTCCATTTTCCCGACTGAATTGTCACATAGGTTGCAAAAGTGCATTCTGCAAACAGTAAGGTGGAGATCAGTGTTGCATTCGTTGAAATTCATCGCTGAAGGCTTGATCATGGCAGATTTTGTCACACGAATAGTACAAATGGCTTGTGAAGAAACAAAGACTGGCGGTATGACACTTTCATTGAAGCAGAATTTCACTGTGGAGATCGCTAAACTCAGGCGCACGTTGGTTTTCAGATCATCAACGCTTCTTCCGAATTTAAAGGGAGCATGTGCACAGAGTTGCCAGATTGCACGGATTAAGTAAAACACCGGGAAGAAAGTATATCCTTTTAAGGGAAAAGCTCTATTTGGGGGATTTAAGCTCTTTGTATCTGGCAACCACAAGCATATCCCAAAGAAAAAACATGTTTTCAGGATATATAATGAGCAGGCCAATATCATGACGATTATTTGTAATCAATTGAGCGAAGCAGATATCGTTATCACAATTAAAATATGCTTAATCGTGCAGCCCTAAGAGATAATACTGATAAACTTATGATAAAGCTTGGGCTGTTGAATATTAGATCCCTTTCTTCAAAAGCACATATTGTAAATGATATTATCACAAACAATAATCTAGATTTGCTGTGTTTGACAGAAACCTGGCTAAAACCAGATGATTACGTTACTTTAAATGAGTCTAGCCCTCAAGGTTACTATTATCGACACAATCCTCGTCAGAAAGGCAAAGGGGGAGGTGTTGCTGTAATTTATAGTAATATCTTCAGTATTACTCAGAGGTCTTTCAAATATAATTCCTTCAAAGTGATGGTGCTTTATGTAACGTTATGTAAGTTGACATTTGTGCTGGCTACTATATACAGGCCACCAGGGCACCATACAGACTTTATCAAAGAATTTGCTGATTTTCTATCAGAGTTAGTACTAGCTGTGGATAAAGTCCTTGTTGTTGGTGATTTTAATATCCATGTAGATAATGATAAAGACACACTGGGATTGGCATTTACAAACATTCTAAACTCTACTGAAGTTAGACAACACGTGTCAGGACCCACTCATTGTCATAATCATACTTTAGATCTAATATTGTCAAATGGAATCGATAGTGATGCTGTTGAAATTCTGCAGCAGAGCAATGACATCTCAGATCATTATCTAGTCTTGTGTATACTACATTTAGCCAAGGCTGCAGAACCGCCACCCTGCCATAAATATGGTAGAACTTGGGCTGGGCGATATGGCAAAAATGTAATCTCGATAATTTTTTCCCATATTGATCGATAACAATATATATTTCGATATATTAACTGTTAATGCTGCCAGACAATAAAAGAGTATCCCAACTATGACTGAAGCCACAAAAATTTGAGGGTTCATTAATTACATTTTAACTCTCTGAGGTCTGAAAACGCGCCGGCACGTTTTGCAGGATTTTTTTCACAGCAAAACAGACTTAAAATACTCCGTCATTTCTTGTCATAGAGACATAAGTAATATATCAATTGAAACTATAGAATGTCTTCTTTTATTTGTGTACACTCAGAGTAAAAACACAATGTTGTGCTTTTTGTAAAATAAAGAAAACTAACGTTGAAATGTCAGGTTTTAAATCGTGTGAGTCAAATCAAAAACAAACATTCTGTGTTTATGTAATCTGTATGAAAAGAGAGCCATGTCAGAAGTCTGTGATTCAGCTCATTACCTGCTAATGCGGCCACGCCCACGGAGCCAGTGCTATTCAGAGGCAAATTCAGAGGCAATACATGCATACATCGTCTCAATCGTGTATTTATTGTCTTGAAAAGTGTTTATTTGGATGGTAAAGCCATGGTTAGCGATCTCTAGAAGACATGCCGTTAGTTCCTAGTTCCTTTTCTTCTTTATATGAATTTGTGGCCTAAAGGTGTACAGAGAGCGCCCTCCGGCTGCAAGTATGAATTAAAAACACCATTCCTGAAATGTCCTCTTCTTCTTTAGAATAATTTGTGGACTAAATGTGCACAGAGAGCGCCCTCCGGCTGCAAGTATGAATTAAAAACACAGTATCCAGCACTCATAGTGATGACAATAAATATTACTTCTCAGTATAGAAAATTGACATAAATATAAGAATCCATCAATATTTCTCCAAATGTGCATGCTTTTAAGCTAAAAGCCTATATGAAATGCCACAGAGGTAATAATTGCCATAATTGTTCAGACACTTTGCATCACAGAAATAAATTATATTTTAAAGAATATAATAGAATACAATTATTTTAAATTGTAATAATATTTCACAGTATTGCTGTTTATGATGAGCTGAGACATTATTACAGAGGGTTTTTTTCACAGCCTACCTGACTGAAAGGCCTCATTAATATGCAAGTCATTCAGGTCGTTATTATGCAATTCTTTTGTCTTCTCAGGTGTAAATGGCCCATTATGCATGCAGATTCACGCCTCCACGCATACTGTGTTTCTTGACAAAAAGTGTCTTACAAAATTTAAATCTCTCTATTGTTTTATATGAAAGAGTAGTCAGCATGATTTTTACATAATTCTGAAGCAAAAACTCTAGTCTACAACCTCCAATAACCAGAAGTCTTGTGAACACAGATTTAATATACTTATTTTGGCCTTATTTCAGTGACTTAAGTTTTTTGTTTTTTCAATAACCACGCATAAACATTATTCCTTCAAAAATACAAACATGTACATACATGTTCCTCACATATTATTGTAGCCTAGTTTGTGCTGAATACAGTGTAATGACACTTTTGTCATTTATATGTTTATGAAAAACTGAAAAAAGCACAAATGTCAGGGCATGTCAAAACTTCTCCAAGCCCCAAATCAGCCTCAGACTCCAGAGGGTTAAAGTATAGTTTATTAACAAAAACAAATTACACATTTGGCCTTAAAAAAATAAGACAACTTACTAACTTAGCATATGACTTTTAATTATAAACGAGCCCGAAATACACTGAGACTCTTATTTTGAAATGTCTACACAATTGCGGGCTGATCCTTCAGATTCTTACAACCGTCTAAAACATTTTATATAAAGGCCATAAAGTAGACACTGTAATAATTCATCAACTTGAGTTCATTAGCAATCGCTTGGCATAAATCTGCACTTTTTACTGATTGAGAATAACTTTGAAGCAGCCTGAAGCACTGTTGCACGAGCATGTAGAACGCGCAACAGCGCCGCCTTGTGACATTGCAACATGCAGCGCTCTTTGCGAAATATCCACCAAATCTCTGCAGCGCACGTGGGAATGTCAGCGGGAGTAAACAGTTCTGACGCACACATAATGAGCAGGTACGAAACACGTAGGGCAAGGGGAGATTTTCCACTAGTTAATCGATCGCGGATGGTTTCATTATCTTGGGCGGATACAAAAGTATGAGGATAAAAATAATAAAAGAATAAATGTGTCTCCAAATATACTTGGGCGGCCGTTAATATACCTGAGCGGCCTGCCCAAGTAAAGTCTATGTGTGGGAAGCACTGTGATGGAATAGGTTGGTTGCGTTGAAAGTCTTGTTGAAAGGCTGCTTCCACTCATTTTTGTCGTCCTTGTGTCGAGTTTGCTTTGCAATGTGCCATAGGAAATTGACTTTGTTCTTTGATGTGAACGTTAAAAGCTGCACGCTGATTGGCTGTTGTCGCATATTTCTGCTGTATGATTCGCTCTTATATTAATCCATATAGAGTAAAAATGCCTAGAGCTTATCATCGTTATCGACATATATTTTAATTGCGATTCGATATGATATCGTTTATCGGCACAGCCCTAGGTAGAACCATCACTTCTACCACTAAAGATTGCTTTATAAATAATCTTCCTGATCAGTTTCATCGCCTTGGCATACCAGACAGCTTAGAAGACCTCGATGTTGCAAAAGAAGCTATTGACCCTGTCTTTTCCAGCACATTAGATTCAGTTGCTCCTTTGCGCTTAAAAAAGAGATTAAGGAAACTAATCCAACGCTGTGGTACAACGAGCATACTCAGGCCCTTAAGAGAGCAGCCAGAAAAATGAAGCGCAACTGGAAGAAAACAAAACTAGAAGTTTTTTGCATTTCGTGGAGAGAGAGAATGGTTGAGTACAGAAAGGCCTTAAAAATGCTAAATCTACTTATTTTTCAGATCTCTTAGAAGAAAACAAACACAAACCTAGGTATTTGATACAGTGGATAAATTACAGTATTTCACAATTGCTAAAACACATTTCTTGAAACCATCACTCATTTTCTCAAAACATTAAACAAATCCAATCTTAAAACTAATTTCACAAAACCTCTGACTCTTATGGCATTATCAAACAAAGCTTTCAGATTATACACACATTAAACAATATATAAAGACTACAGATCATTCATTAGACACTACATTAAAAAATGGAAAACACGACATTGATTCACTTACATTGTAAAGACCATCAATTATTATGTAAATTACTATTTTTTACTATGTAAAAATTATTTTCCTCTATAAAGCAGTTCTGCAGAAAACAGTGATGTCATCATCTAGGCTAGCTTAGTTCAGTTCTCATCCTATGGGGTCAGATTAAACTGTGTGAGAGGTTATAAGTGTTTAAAAAGATGAGACAGACAACAGAAATAAAGTGAATAAATAAAGTGTATTTACAATTTCCACATGGAACTTAAAACAACACAATAAAACTAGAATAACTTAGGCCGTTTAAAAGCAGGGAGTCCATTTGCACCATACCATAAAAACAGTCCATAAGAATCCTAGTGTGCTGATAAGTCCACCGGTGTATATACAAAGTCCAAGTTTGCAGTACTTTCTGGAAAGGTAAGTCCACAGGTGGGTAACTCCACAATCCAGGTACGTAGTGTTTGCCATGCTGCCATGCTGCCTCCTTTATGCTGGCTTACTTCCTTATTCCTGTCATGTGATCAGTCACATGACAGGCAGACCCAGACTCATTTAAAGACATACACACATTAAAATAAGTAAGAGGAATAAAATGGCTAAGACAACATGTAACACAATTAAAACTCAAATATACATAAAACCATCTTGTTATATATATTGAGCAGATAAAACACGTGTCTTATGTGACAGTGTCACAAGGTAACAACTCCGTTTTTCATATTCATAACTCCTGACGCATATTAAGAAATTACGGTCACTATAAGATTTTAAGAGTAAAACATGGGTCAAAATGTGAAGCTTAAGTCTTAGATCTTTTTATTGATGTATAGTTTGTCAACTGCACATTAACATTTAGGCTCTATAATATAACAAATATAATAGCCTATATCAGTGGTTCCCAAACCTGTCCTGGAGGACCCCCAGCCCTGCACATTTTGTATGTCTCCCTCATCTCTCACTCCTGAATCAACTCATACACTCATTAGTAGAGACAGAAAGACCTGAAATGGGTGTGACAGAATAGGGAGACATACAAAATGTGCAGGGCAGGACAGGTTTGGGAACCACTGGCCTATATGAAATGCCATAGAGGTAACATGAATGTTTAGACGTTTTGCATCACAGAAATACATTATATTTTAAAGTATAGTTAAAATAGAAAACCATTATTTTAAATTGTAATAATATTTCACAGTATTGCTGTTTTTTCTGTATTTTTGATATACAGCATCATGAGCATGAGACTTCTTTTAAAAACATTATAATAGTAATACGTCCAATCTTTTGACTGGTACTGTAATTTAAACTATAATAGGCCTATACAAAATTTTCCTTACATGATGTGCAATAATACGTGCATGCATGAGATCACAAAAATCATGTTTTCTGTCAAGAGTGGACATTATATTTACGTTAATACAATAGCTGATATGATCCTGTTTTCAGCATGCTCACAGGGTTTTTTTTCCACATAGCCTACCTGACTGAAAGGGCTCATTATGCGGTCATTATGTGGTTAAGTATGTGGGTCTTTTTCTTCTCAGGTGTGTTTCACAGCATTATTCATGAAGATTCACGCCTCCATGAATACTGTCTTACTTGGCAAAAAGTGTCTTACAAAATTTAAATCAATATATTTGTTTTATATGAACGAGTAGGCAAGATAATTTTACATAATTTTGAAGAAAAAATTCTAGTCTACAACCTCCAATACCCACAAGTCTTGTGAACACATATTTAATATTTGTTTGTGGCATGTTTTTTTGTTTTTTTCAATAACCTCGCATAAATGTTATTCCTTCAAAAATACAAACATGTACATACATGTTCCTCATATATTATGGTAGCCTAGTTCGTGCTGACTACAGTGTAATGACACTTTTACCATTAATATGTTTATGAGCAACTGAAAAAAGCACAAATGTTAGCACGTCAAAACTTCTCCAGGTCCCCAAATCAGCCTCAGACTACAGAGGGTTAAACAAACTACAGCTGATCCAAAACGCAGCAACTAGAGTTCTTACTAGAACCAGGAAGTATGACCATATTATCCCGGTTCTGTCAACACTGCATTGGCTCCCTATTAAACATTGTATTGATTTTAAAATCTTGCTACTTACTTACAAAGCACTAAATGGTTTCGCTCCCCAGTACCTGAGCGAGCTCTTAATGCATTATAGTCCTTCACGTCTATTGCGATCTCAAAATTCTGGACACTGAACAAAATTATAAATGCAACACTTTTGTTTTTGACCCCATTTTTCATGAACTGAACTCAAAGATCTAAGACTTTTTCTATGTACACAAAAGGCCTATTTCTCTCAAACATTGTTCACAAATCTGTCTAAATCTGTGTTAGTGAGTACTTCTCCTTTGCGGAGATAATCCACCCAACCTCACAGGTGTGGCATATCAAGATGCTGATTAGACAGCATGATTATTGCACAGGTGTGCCTTAGGCTGGCCACAATAAAAGGCCACTCTAAAATGTGCAGTTTTATCACAGCACAATGCCACAGATGTCGCAAATTTTGAGGGAGCGTGCAATTGGCATGCTGAGTGCAGGGATGTCCACCAGAGCTGTTGCCTGTGAACTGAATGTTCATTTCTCTACCATAAGCCGTCTCAAAAGGCATTTCAGAGAATTTGGCAGTACATCCAACCGGCCTCACAACCACAGACCACGTGTAACCACACCAGCCCAGGACCTCCACATCCAGCATCTTCACCTCCAAGATCGTCTAAGACCAGCCACCCGGACAGCTGCTGCAACAATCGGTTTGCATAACCAAAGAATTTCTGCACCAACTGTCAGAAACCATCTCAGGGAAGCTCATCTGCATTCTCGTCGTCCTCATCGGGGTCTCGACCTGACTGTAGTTAGTCGTCGTAACCGACTTGAGTGGGCAAATGCTCACATTCAATGGCGTCTGGCGCTTTGGAGAGGTGTTCACTTCACGGATGAATCCCGGTTTTCACTGTACAGGGCAGATGGCAGACAGCGTGTATGGCGTCGTGTGGGTGAGCGGTTTGCTGATGTCAACATTGTGGATCGAGTGGCCCATGGTGGCGGTGGGGTTATGGTATGGGCAGGTGTATGTTATGGACAATGACAATGCACAGGTGCATTTTATTGATGGCATTTTGAATGCACAGAGATACCGTGATGAGATCCTGAGGCCCATAGTTGTGCCATTCATCCACGACCATCACCTCATGTTGCAGCATGATAATGCACGGCCCAATGTTGCAAGGATCTGTACACAATTCCTGGAAGCTGAAAACATCCCAGTTCTTGCATGGCCAGCATACTCGCTGGATATGTCACCCATTGAGCATGTTTGGGATGCTCTGGATTGGCGTATACGACAGCGTGTTCCAGTTCCTGCCAATATCCAGCAACTTCGCATAGCCATTGAAGAGGAGTGGACTAACATTCCACAGGCCACAATCAACAACCTGATCAACTCTATGCGAAGGAGATGTGTTGCACTGCATGAGGCAGATACTGATTGGTTTTCGGACCCCCGGACCCCCCCCAATACAGTAAAACTGCACATTTTAGAGTGGCCTTTTATTGTGGCCAGCCTAAGGCACACCTGTGCAATAATCATGCTGTCTAATCAGCATCTTGATATGCCACACCTGTGAGGTGGATGGATTATCTCGGCAAAGGAGAAGTGCGCACTAACACAGATTTAGACATATTTGTGAACAATATTTGAGAGAAATAGGCCTTTTGTGTACATAGAAAAAGTCTTAGATCTTTGAGTTCAGCTCATGAAAAATGGGGGCAAAAACAATAGTGTTGCGTTTATAATTTTGTTCAGTGTATAATTCAAATCATGTAAATTGTTAGGCTGCATAGATTAGGTCAGCCGGAACCGGGAACACTTCCCATAACACCTGAAGTATTCGCTACATCATAAGAAGAATGGCATTTACGCTAATATTAGTCTCTCTCTGTTTATCCCAAGGTTTGCTGCAGCCTGCCAGATCCAGGCCGTATCTAGATGAGATGAAGGACCTGCATCTAGACATGCCGATAACGCAGCCCTGATGTTTCAACTAAACTATCCCCTGTGAAGGCCTCCTTCCCTTTCCCACATTATCAGAATTATTCCAATTCACATAGATCCGCTGACAAATTTTTTTTTCTGTATTATGCGGACCAGACAAGTAATTTGGCAATATCACTTTTTTAAAAAGACAAAGCTTCTGCGCACATACACACTCAAACACGCAAACCTATAGACTAAACATGTAAATGAACGGCAAGAATGCATTAAAGGTATTCGGTTTTCATTTAAGCGGCCCCTAAAGTAATAATAAACAATGGAAGTGATTCAATCAAAAACCTTTAGCTCAATAATAGATTTTTTTTCTTAGCGCTGCTGTAAATCCAAAACAATATCTGTCAATTAATTTTCCTATTGTCACTGTGAAGCTGCTTTAACACTCTGAGGTCTGAAAACGCGCCGGCGCGTTTTGCAGGTTTTTTTTCACATTGCAGCAAAACAGACTTAAAATACTCCGTCATTTTTTGTCATAGAGACATAAGTAATATATCAATTGAAACTATAGAATATTCTTTTATTTTATATACACTCAAAGTAAAACAAAATGTTGTGCTTTTTGTAAAATAAAGAAAACTAACATGATGCGTGATCTCTCCTCTCCCTCTGAACGAAGTCCAATCTGATAGTTCTCAGAAAATGAACTGTAACTTAGTGAATACTAATCACAGAAAAATTAAACTTATGTCTAAAAAACGTTAAGATGTCAGGTTTTAAATCATGTAAGTCAAATCGAAAACAAACCTTCTGTGTTTATGTAATCTGTATGAAAAGAGAGCCATGTCAGAAATCCGTGTTTCAGCTCATTATCCGCTAATGCGGCCACACCCACGGAGCCAGCGCTATTCAGACGCAAATTCAGAGGCAATACATGCATTCATCGTCTCAATCGTGTATTTATTGTCTTGAAAAGTGTTTATCTGGATGTAAAAGTCATGGTTAGCGATCTCTAGAAGACATGCAGTTAGTTCCTGTTTACTTTTCTTCTATAGATGAATTTTAGATGAGTTTTTGTTTCTTTAGCGCCCTCCGGCTGCAGTATGTATTGGAAACTCCATTCATGGAATAGCCTCTTCTTCTTTTAGATGAATTTGTGGACTAAAAATGCACAGAGCGCCCTCCGACTTCAAGGATGAATTGAAAACACCAGCGCTCATAGTAATGACAGTGAATATTAAATAAATATTAAATAAATATAACTCCTCTGTATAGAAAATGACATAAGCACATGAGAATCCAATATTTCTCCAAATGTGCATGCTTTTAAACTAAAAGCCTATTCAGACTCTTTGCATCACAGAAATACATTATATTTTAAAGTATAATATAAACCATTACTTTATATTGTAATAATATTTTTCTGTATGTTTCATATATCATAATGAGCTTGAGACATCACAGAAGGTTTTTTTCACAGCCTACCTGACTGAAATGCCTCATTAATATGCAAGTCATTTCAGCTCATTACTATCCAATTCTTTTGTCTTCTCAGGTGAGAATGGCCCATTTTCAGTGGTGATTCACGCCTCCTCGCATACTGTGTTTCTTGGCAAAAAGTGTCTTACAAAAACTAAATCAATATATTGTTTTATATGAAGGAGTAGGCAGCATAATTTTACATAATTTTGAAGCAAAAACTCTAGTCTACAACCTCCAATACCCAAAAGTCTTGTGAACACAGATTTACTATACTTTTTTGGCCTTATTTCAGTGACTTAAGTTTTTTGTTTTTTCAATAACCACGCATAAATGTTATTCCTTCAAAAACACAAACATGTACATACATGTTCCTCACATATTATTGTAGCCTAGTTTGTGCTGAATACAGTGTAATGACACTTTTGTCATTTTTATGTTTATGAACAACAACTGAAAAAAGCACAAATGTCAGGGCATGTCAAAACTTCTCCAAGCCCCAAATCAGCCTCAGACTCCAGAGGGTTAAAACAATATGTATTGTGAAAAGCGTTATATAAATGAGGATGACTTGACTTGGCCCATCTTTGGAACAAAAATTAAGATATTTTTGATGAAATCCGATGGCTCAGTGAGGCCTCTATTGAGAGCAAACTCACAGTCTCCTCTCAAGATCCATAAAGGTACTAAAAACATATTTAAAACAGTTCATGTGACTAAAGTGGTTCAACCTTAATATTCTATGATGTGTATGTCATGTATTTCATGCAATTTGAAGCATGCTAAGCGTCTCAAAAGCATCCAAAAATGAATATTAAAGTTTGATGCATTGCCATGGCAACAGTGTTTGAGATATCACAATTCTTTTAACAGGTCAACATTTGCCAAGTCTTGACATTATTCTGATGAAGTTTGAAGCAAATTGGATAAAAAGCTCAAAAGCATTGGATCTCAAAGCATTTTGAAAGTGACACACTTCCTGTTGCCAGTTGGTGGCGCTATAACTTTGACTCACAATAGTGACATCCATGTGATCAGCCTCCTATAACAAACACACAGGTAAAGTTTCATAAAAATCAATCAATGTATGCAGAAGTTATAACATTTCCTGTTCCCCTTTTCTCGCCATATATTCGTTGCCTCGCCATGGCCAAACCATTTGAGATATCAAAAATCCGCTGGCAATTTAAGCATTTAGCATTGACTTCATGCTGACCGAGTTTGGTGGTGATTGGATTAATCGCCTAGGAGGAGTATATCAAATTCCAGAGCATGCGTTTGATATACGGACCAAGTTTTCAGACCCCATTCAAGGGGGCGCCGTAGAGCCCCTGTGCCACGCTCAGGTCCCAGCCTCTGCGGCATCCTAATGGCCGCAGATTCCAATGTGTGTGCTAATTTTCAAGAGTTTTTGAGCATATTAAGGCCCCCAAAAAGCCTCGGTTGGTGGAAAAAAAAATTATTCTCCTTAGAAAAACAATAGGGCTATGCGCCTTAGTGGCTTGGGCCCTAATAATCATTAGGGGATCAATAGGGCCCTGCGCCACCAGTGGCTTGGGCCCTAATAATACACAGAGCAATTCCAATAGGGTCCTCACACCATCGATGCTTGGGCCCTTATAATAAACGGAGCAATTCCAATAGGGTCCTCACATCATCGGTGCTTGGGCCCTATTAATCCTTAGGGGATCAAGAGGGCCCTGTGCCACTAGTGGCTTGGGCCCTAAAAATTAAAGCAGCAAGAAAGGGCCTTCACACCCGGGCTCACCACCACCAACAGGTGGCGCTTTGAGTGTAACCGAACATTGCCATGTAGATGTCTTCAGGCCAGCACTATTATCAAATGTGAAGTTTGGAGCAGATCGGACATTGTATGCCCGAGTTACAACAACTTCCTGCTTCTCTGCGTTAATCGCATACTTTAGCTCTTTGCCAAGTGTTGCAGGGCCCTATGCAAACATTTTTCTTTAGGAGCACAGTCAAAAATTTAGGAGCACTTTCTGATCAATAACAGACATTAACTTTCCCATTACAGGGTGATATTTGCCCCTTTAAATTAGGGATGCACCAATCTGATACTCAGATTGGGTATCGGCTCCAATACTGCCATTTTTGCCGGATCGGGTATCGGCCAGATGGAACCGATCCAAATCCGATCGCCTTGTATGTGCTTCCGCTTTCCGTACTCTTCAAAAGCTTACGCTGTATGTCCTACGCCTCCCCTATTTCAACTTACGGAACGAACGCTGCGTTTTTTCCATAAGTAGAATAGGGAATTGGCCATTGAAGTCCACTATAAGGAGAATAATCCTGGAATGTTTTCTTCAAAAACCTTCATTTCTTTTCGACTGAAGAAAGAAAGACATGAACATCTTGGATGACATGGGGGTGAGTAAATTATCAGGAACATTTTTTTTGAAAGTGAACTAATCCTTTAAATCGTTAAATTAAAGTTCACATAAATGCCTCCCTCCGCTGCGGCTGTCAGACATTCTCCATTCAGCATTCAAACTGTGTGTCGCATTCGGCTACGACAGTCAACACAATGAAACTCTCTCCAAAATGATTCAATGTACTTCATCTGTAGACAACGATACCTGTAATACAATTCGCATCAATATATCTTCAATTTGTGCTTTGAACTTTTCAATGTGGAGCACTGCTGCTGCGCACTGTGACACAATGATTCTTCAAGCGCATCATTCTGCACACGAGATGTGCATAAGCGCATTGTGCCTCTCTGTATGGGAGCCGTTCATATTATAATACTTTTGCGCAATGAAAGATTGTTAATTGCATTTTTTGTTCTGTCCTATCTATCATATGTTGCTAACTCATTAAAAAAAACTCTGCTATAAATTAAAAAGAAATGTCTTTTAATTTTATAGTATAGCCTATATTTATATATAAATGTATTTCGTTTATGTCATGTATGACTCAAACATTCATGAAAAACAAGCCATGAGTCATGGATGAAGGAATCAGCTGGACTCCTGTTTTTTTTTTTATGTCTACCAAGCTAGTGAAGCTATTGGTTTATTTACAGTTGTTGCACTGATGCACAATTATTTAATAAAAAATTCACTACTTTTGTGTCTATTTATTATTTTGTTTTACAAAGTTAGGAAAGTAATGTTTAAGTCAAGCCTGATACCTTGCACAAAAGAATGATCCCAGTTTCTTCCACACAGTGAGGCATACAGTTTATTAGGTAATTTAGCACTTTTTTATTATTACTTGAATATCGGATTGGTATCAGTATCGGCCGATACTGAATCCCAAGTATCGGAATCGTCTATCGGAATAGTCTGATCGGTACCCAATCAGACTATTACCTATCAAAAGAAATAATCAAAAAATCCATCTTTGCACTGCAGAAATGGCACAGAAGCTCCATCTGAAGTTTTTCCCTGCATAGAGAATTACGAGGCGGTCGCCTCCATCAAATTTCGTGCCACCTCCGGCTGTCGAGTGTTGACAAAACTCAGACAGGCAGTCACATGCTCAGATACCCCTTTACCACGGTTCTGTTGCAGCTTCCTGGCTTGTGTCCATTCTCAAACTGTCCCACCCATCCCCACTTCAGAAAATGGGGTTCCGTGTGGGGATGGGCATTTTTCCAAAATATTGTATTCGAATATTTGGCCTCGTAAAAAAAATTAATATTCGAATATTTATTTATTTAAATGACATTACGAGAAAAACTTTTTTTTTTTTTTTTTTTTTAATTCATCAAGATTTTGTAACCATTTCTGAACAAGCTTACGATTAGGCAATATACACAACAAGCTTATGTTATATCTTAAGATTTTCCAGTAGGTGGCGCTAAATCTTAATGTGTGAGTCATTCATCAGTCGTTCAAAATGCAGATTCATTCAGGAATCACCGTTGCTTGGAGATGTACAGTTCTGGTATGGCTTTGTTTAAAACTGTTTTCTCCAAATAGAGAAAAAACAGACGTTATTGTGTCTAATGTTAAATCACTTAATATCAACTTGTTTACTTGACTTCAATAAGATCAGTAAGTATCACATTTGCAATCATACCAATACTCAGAGAAACAGGAGTATACCAGTGTGATATTACTTAACATATTAGGGCTTGCTGCAATTGACGTTGTTACCAGTGTTCAGCCGCAACACCGGTTATATCACTTCAACACTTCACTTGCCCACCATGACCGCAGCACCCCCCCCCCCCCCACTGTTGTTTAAATTTTTTATAGTAATTAAAATAATTTTGTTTAGTTAGAGTACAGATACAGTTAAAAACTAAACGTGTCTGCTCAAATCAGTGAGCCAGACGAGAGTCGCAGCACAGATCAGCAGCAGGAGTTAGATTTCACCTCACTTCACCCATTTCTTCCCTCACTTCTCTGAATGACAAGATGGATGAAGATTTGGTTGCAAAGCAAAATGTAAAAGTGCAGATTTATGTGAGTTTGTCATTGTACTGTTTTGTTGTTGTGTTTTTCAATAAGAATAATAATGAACCCACCCATTATTCAAACAACTGCCACCTCTGAATTGCCGCTACTTTAAAAGCGAAAGTAAAATGGCAGCACAGGCATTCATAACGGTGCGTGTTTTTTGATAAATTTTTGGAAGCATTTTTGCCCTCAAGCCCCTGTTAATTTCTGACCTTGCTTATGATAATCCAAACGTAGTATTTCCAGTTAATTTAGCTGAAACATCAGCAGCATGAGAGTCTTGTAAATGCGTATGCAATCTTTGAAGTGTAGTCCGTCATGAAAAGCAGCCGATTGCAGTACGAAACATAACTGTTGTTTAGTGTAGATGCATTTTAGGAGGTGTATTTTTTGTTCCAATTGTATTATAGTTCTATTCATGAGAATCCATCGGGTCACTCGCACCAGTGCTCCTAAATATTTTTTCACACTCGCACACAGTTATTTTCAGGCCCAAATGCGAGCTAAATGGTTGCACTGTAGAGCACTGTGTTGCATGATTTAATGTGTTTATAGTATGTTTGGTACTTCGTGGCATATTGAAATGTGTTTCTGGGAGTGAATTACCATGTAAAGCATGCCATTTCCTGTTGACAACAGGTGGAGCTATGACTAACTGAATATTTGCTTGTAGATGTCTTCAGGCCAGGACACACATGAAGTTTGGGGCAGGTCAGACATTGTATGCCCAAGTTACAACAGCTTCCTCTTTAATGGCGAAACATCAAAATTTGTCAGGCCGCCACGGACACGCTGTTCAACAAAACCTCAAGATCTTTGTAATGTAACATCGCTAAGGCCTTAAGATTAGACAGACCAAATATGATGTTGTTCTCGTTAAATCTCAATGAGGAGTTAATCACAGTGTAAAACATGACATTTCCTGTTGCCCGCAGGTGGCGCTATGATTGAAGCTGAATATTGGCATGTACATGAAGTTTGGAGCAGATCGGACATTGTATGCCCGAGTTACAACAACTTCCTGTTTCATGGCAAAACATCGAATTTTGTCAGGCCACCACGGACACGCCCTTCAGTGAAAACTCAAGATCTTCGCAATTTAAAGGGGTGGTTAAATGCGACTTTTAACTTTAGTTAGTGTGTAATGTTGCTGCTTGAGCATAAACAGTATCTGCAAAGTTACAGTGCTGAAAGTTCAATGCAAACGGAGATATTGTCTTTTAAAGTTAAATGACTACAAACACGACCGGTTTTGGACTACAACGGGTTGGTGACATCATAAACCCTGCAAAATACCCCCCCGGGAACACGCAACAAAGTAGGCGAGGCCATGTGGTGCAGCATGAAGCGTAAGAGTTGTGTACAGACGCGTAAAAAGATAATAGAACCCATTATAATCTGTGATATTTTCTACACTGGATGCGGCACAGAAGACAGCTTACAGAATCTACACGAGTTCAATGCTGGATGGCTATTACTGAATGCACAAATGCTATTACTGAAAGATGAAGCAGTTCCTACTTTAAAAGCAGAAGCTGCTGTTTATTGGCTTCAAACTGTAACATGTCTTTTAAATCTATAGTCCTGTTGCTATTTTTGTTTGCATCAAGGACATATACAAAGTGCAACTCGTTTTTGCTTCACTAGCCAGTTAGCTAAATTCTACAAACACCAACAAACTTATGTGTTCATAGACAAAGAGTTGTTCATTCTATAAATTAAAAGCTACCTTTACAAAAATGCGACTACTCAGTCATGTATTCGGCTACAGTAAAGCTTTAATCAGGATAAAACCATATATTGAAAGCTAACAAACAGCAGTGACAGCATATCTAAACACTTTGACACAAATACAAAATAAAATACCATTCATAAACGTCCTTTAAAAGCCGTGATTGCATCTTGACCCTCTTCATCTGGGTCTAATTCGGGCTCAATTTGATACAGCAATATAGACACTATTATTTACATTTTCACTGAAGCAACGAATGGTAAGGGCTGTGTCGTTTCCGGACGCTTCAGCGAATCACGTTACACTGGGCCAGCTACCAACCTGCTGACCAATCTGAGCACACTGCATATTTCGGAGGAAGTGGCTTCATAGAAGCAGGAAGTCAAACGAGCCGTTCATATGACAGTGGAAACAGGTGTAGAATAAAGATAAAATATATGTAAAATACAGCGTTTTCAAAAAAACAAAGCATTAAGACATGTTAAACTGTGCCCCAAGAACATAATCAAGCCTAGAAAAAAAAACACTTAACCACCCCTTTAACGTCGCAAAGCCCCCTTTTTTTTGCCTCTGCAAATTTTGCAGAGAAAATTCAAAATATCTCACTTCCTGTTGAGTTTTCAGATTTTGCACCCGGGACTTTTTTGTAGGTATTGGGCTGTTACATGTGTCTACGGAATTTCATACATGTATGTAAAACTTGGCGCGAAGGGCACTTTTGCAGGTGGCGCTATCGAGCCATTTGCCACACCTAATTCTGAAACCCATATCAGAAGTAAATTTTCACCACTTCTGATGCGTGTGCAAACTTTCATGAGTTTGAGCATGTTTAGGCCCTAAAAAAATGTGATTCACTTTGGAGAAGAAGAATAATTGACCGAGCAATTACAATAGGGTCCTCACACCATCGGTGCTCGGGCCCTAATAATCCTTAGGGGAACAATAGGGCCTTCACCCTTTCAGGGCTTTGGACCCAATAATAATCTTTGACTATAACTGAATTTTGCCATGTAGATGTGTTCAGGCCAGGACTTTTATCAAACGTGAAGTTTGGAGCAGTTCGGACATTTTATGCCTGAGTTACAACAACTTCCTGTTTTGTGGCGTTAATAGCAAACATTAGCACTTAGCCAAGTGTTGCATGATTTAATGTGTTTGTAGTATGTTTTGTTCTTTGTGGCATATTGAAATGTGTTTGTGGGAGTGAATTACAGTGTAAAGCATGCCATTTCCTGTTGCCAGCAGGTGGCACTATGACTAACTGAATATTGGCATATAGATGTCTTTAGGCCAGGACCCTTATCACACATGTGAAATTTGGGCCAGCTCGGACATTGCATGCCTGAGTTACAACAGCTTCCTCTTACATGGTGAAACATCAGATTTTGCCAGTCCGCCACGGACACACCCTTCAGCGAAAACTCACCATCTTCGCAATATATCATCACTAAGGCCTTAAGATTAGACTGACAACATATGCCCCCGGTTTCACAGACAAGGCTTAAGCTAGTCCTAGACTAAAAAACATGTTTGAGCTGTTTTAACTGAAAGCAACTTGTACTGACAGATCTTAAAATATGTCAGTGCCATTGTTTTGTCTCAAGATGCACATCAGTAATGTTTTTTTTCTAAGGCACGTTTATAAAAGCTACTTAAATATCCTAATTGAACTAAGGTTTAATCCTGGCTTAGGCTAAGCCCTGTCTGTGAAACCAGGCCATGGTGTTTATCTGGTTTAATCTCTATGAGGAGTTAATCACAGTGTAAAACAAGTCATTTCCTGTTACCCACAGGTGGCGCTATGACTGTAACTGAATATTGCCATGTAGACGTCTTCGGGCTAGGTCTCTAATAAAACATGTGAAGTTTGGGGCAGATCGGACATTGTATGCCCGAGTTCCTGTTTCAACAACTTCCTGTTTCATGGCGAAACATCGAACTTTGTCAGGCTGCCACGGACACGCCCTTCTGTAAAAACTCTAGATCTTCGCAATTTAACATCGCAAAGGCCTTTAGGTCAGGGGTCTTCAATGTTTTTCAGGGCGTGGACCCCTTAGGCGACAGACATGGAGCGAGGACCCCCAATATAAAATGTGTCAAACAGAGCTACATATTAAGCACTGATATTAGTAGAAACTAACCATATTATGATTAGAATAAGTTAGATCAGAACTATGGACATTATTGTTGTTGCACAGGCATCACTGCATGTATATTACTTTCATAAATTGACATTTAGCCTATGCATAAATAAACATTGCGATAAAAATGCAATAAACGTTCCAATAAAAATCACAATTCATTAGCTGTTTGTAATTGTTGTAAATTATTTTAATGGATTTACATACATTTTAATCTTATAATCAGATGGACAAGTTTATTAGAAATTCACATTTTAATTTTTCTGTGAGATGGACAACTAAAAATTAGATCACTGAGTATCTGAAATTAGTGCAGATTCTCTAGTAAAGTGCAGATGTAATGTGTAAGCAGCGGCTCCACCATAACAAGAATAATGTACAGTGGGACATTTAAGATTATTTACAAGTCATTACCTTCACAAATAACTGGAATGGAATTTTAAAAAAATTTTAGTAATAGTCTGCATTTAAATTGCGTGCATTAATTTTGACATGCAATAATTTTGTCCTGTGCTAGTTTTAACTAGGCCTGTGCAATTTTGATAGTGAATCACGCATTTATACATGTCACTTCTGAAACTTTGCAGCGTCTAACTGGCCATCTGTCCTTTTCAAGTTGCATGAAAAACAATACTTTTATTCAATGGACTAGTTATATAGCACAGAAAGTGCCAAAGACTGCTCCCCCCCTTACAGTTACTAGAAAGCTGTCACTCATCTCAGTTTGCGATCTCACAACGTTACCTTAAAATCAATACAGTTGTCTACACTGCATAATGAATATCTTACTTATATCGTGTCTTTGTTTGTTAATGAGAGAATTCAGTGAGCAGGACTCAGCAAACTCCAGCGTTTTAAGCAGTGAGTGGATTATAACTTAAACACTCCTGATTGGCTAACATTGCGTTCAAGTTGTCAACAAACTTGTCAGAAATGTAGCCAATCACAGACCGCTGCAAAAATATATGCTGTAAAACAGACAATTTCACATTCTCGAGAGCGCAAACTCAAAATGCAATGTTGCATATTATATTATTACAGTATCAGCTGAGGGAGTTCTTGCTTGTTTCAGGGTGCTTATATTGAAATTAGACTTAGTGATTTTTTTTTTTTTTTTTTTACCCATGTTTTAATTTTTTTTAACAAAAAAATGATTGGTGATCAAACATTTATTGACGGACCCCCTAGGGGTCGCGGACCCCCGGTTGAAGACCCTTGCTTTAGATTAAACTGACCAAATATGATGCTGACCTGATTAAAGCTCTAGGAGGAGTTCATTAAAGTACAACGTGTGGAAACAGCAAAAATGTTGCCGTTTTGCACAAATTTTGCAGAGAAAATTCAAAATATCTCACGTCCTGTTGTGTTTTCAGATTATGCACCAAGGGACTTTTTTTCTAGGTATTGGGCTGTTAAGAGAGTCGCATGAGTCAGAATTCTACGGAGCCCCGGACATGACATGCAGGAAAAAAAATAGTACGCTAAATAGTGTGCACGATTTACTAATTCGCTCCCTCGATTTACTAAAATGCGCGCACAATTTACTATTTTGTTCCCTCAATTTATAAATCATGCGCATGATTTGTAAATCGAGGGAACGAAATAGTAAATTGTGCACATGTTTTAGTAAATCGTGCACACATGATTTAGTAAATCGAGGGAATGAATTAGTAAATTGTGCGCACAATTAAATTTTTTTTCTTGCATGTCATGTCCGGGGCTCCATAGAATTCGGCTCAAAATCGGATGAAAATCGCACAATGTATCTCCTTTAGGAGAACAATAGGGCCTTTATCCTTTCAGGGCTTGGGCCCTAATTGACCGAGCAATTACAATAGGGTCCACACACCATTGGTGCTCGGGCCCTACTTAATTAAATTAAATTAATAAAATCAAATCTTTATTTAAAATATAACAATGGGGTTAAAAAAGTCAACTATTATGTCATCTTGATTTTTTTTTTTTTTTTTAGATTTTAGAATTAGTCACCATCTGTAATTAATTAGCTATATCATAATTAGCTCTATCATAACTTGTTATACTTAGGCCATCCTGCTCATTGTCTGTTAACTTAATGTAATGACAAAAGTTTCTTGAAGCGAAATGGTATTCAAATAAACTAAAAAAAAATGTTTTTCATTTATGTTATGTTATGCATTCATTTTGCTGATAAGCGTAACACAAGTTCGTTCATTCAATAGTATTTATGCACCGAAAATGAAAATAATGTAGAGTATGACTAATATAATTGGAAATCCGTACACAAGTGGTCACAGGAGATTAATTTTAAATGCATGATAATACCAAGTGAACTTCTAGGAGAGGTGGGATGTCTGGAAATCTCACAACACTGCCCTTGCAACTTTAATGAGGGGAATAGGTTCTTCTGTGAGAGAAGATTGAGAAGACAGTGATTTATGTGGAAACACAGCTGCTAGTGTTAATGCAGATCTTTTTTCTATTATTTTAAAGTTTGTATTATACCTTAACTTTTAACTTTCTATTATCATTTTACTCGTTTCAGAGGGAGATTGAAGCCAGTCGCACACCATACCAGAAGTGTAAGTACAACTCACTGGCATCGCATAGTAGTGGACGCATAATTCTGTACTCGCATACTGATAGCAGCAGTCCAGATAGTAAATCTAACCACTTTGTGTGCACACACACACACACTCCCAGTCACATACCCAGTTTATTCTCTGATATCTGCATCTCCATAAACATAACCAGTGCTTCCCACACATTGACTTTACTTGGGCGGGCCACCCAGGTTTATTAACGGCCACCAAAGTATATTTGGAGAGACATTTTTGCTTTTATTATTTTTATCCTCTTATACTTTTATATCCGCCCAAGATAATGAAACCATAAGAATCTGAAGGATCAGCCTGCAATAGTACAGACATTTCAAAATAAGAGTCCCGGTGTATTTCGGGCTTGTTTATAATTAAAAGTCACACGCTAAGTTTTTTCATTTTCTTTTGGGCATTATTGGTATTTTGGTTACACAATAAATGGAATTAAAATTCCATTTAATTCATAGTAAATTACTGTAGTCTTCCCCACGGAAAGAAAAGACTAAGAACATTATTGACACATATTGACACATATATTATTTATTATATAAATTTTACTAGTAAAATCTGTGTCCCATTCACTGAGAGAGACACTATATGACAGCAAGGAGAACATAGGAAAAGGATAACCATTTAAATGCTGTAATTTTGCATAATTTACAAGGCATAATAATGCATAATATTAGTATGTAATTAAATGTAATATGCCAAATCATACATTATTTGTTTGTCACATGTAGTAGACCATTTTTGTGCCGTGGATGATTTTTCACCCGGTTACAACCGCAAGTATATTTCAAAACTGTGGGAAGCACTGCATAACCTTTTGAAGAATTAAAATCCATTGAGTTATACTAATCCCTTGTGTTATGCATTTTTACATGACCATAAGCAGGTCTTGTAAAACAAAAGATCAGCACATTGAGAATCAGGATAAGATCAAACCTTTGCGAGTTCTTCAATCTCACTGCCAAAGTTAGTGTCTCCCTCTGGCAGCTCCTCGTCTTCAGGAGTCTGATCATCATCATAATCAGGCAACAGCATCTCTGTTGACAGGTCAAAATCAACATTGTCAGAACCAACCAAAACTCATGGCATCAAACCATGAGTACATATAAAGACATGTTTTACCATGTTAAGAAGACTAATAACAGTCTTACCTGGGCTTGAACTCCCCAAGGAGGGCTAAAAATTCAAAAAAAAAAAGAAAAAGAAAAGACACAACAAAAAATGAAAAAGAAGCAAAAAAACATATATGCTGTAACTTTTGGATGAAAAATAATGAAGGAAAACCATTTTATTTGGAAGAACTAAATACCAGGCTTGGTTTTTAGGACAATTTTGTTACTGTGTTGTCGCTGTTGGATATCCGATATAAAATCTGGGTCCTGATGTAGTTGTAAAGTCAGTTATAAACCCCTGGACTAAATAACAGTAAATTATCAAAATGACCAGCAAAATCTGTTAATTGTAATGATCCATGGTCTGTGATAAACATCAGTGTTGATGACTATGTATGGCAGGCATCCAGGCAGACCTAAATCAGAATGAAAAAAATGCTCTAAAGCAGTTTTCCAGTGATCCGTTTTATTTTATTTAGTTTATACACCAACAAAAATGCCTGTTATATTAAACCTCACAGCAGGCCAGGGTTAACATCCTTGATAAAACGTTAGGAATCAGAGATGCTCTGTGTGTATTACTCTGGAAGTTAAGGCTGATGCCTAGCTAATACTTTGTCTAGCCTTGATTAGGAACACTCTTTTAAGTACAAATCTGGGTATAGAAATAGCCATAAATTCAGGATTTAGCATAAATAATCAATACACTCGTCAGTGCCTGTGTAAACATATAAGATATAATTAATGTAAGGTAATGTATTAAAGTATGGTTATAATGGAGTATCTGGCTAACTGAAGGCGAGCTAACTGCTATTAACTTTGCAGAAATAAAATTTCAAAGAATTTAACGAGTCGTTCGACCTAAATTAGCGCACAACTTAAAAAGAAATATATACGATTTAATATAATTTTCAGATCCATTAACAAAAAATATTCTTTCAGTTAACTGCAAATAAACGGTTATTTATTTCTGGAAAATAATTAAAATAATTTCCTTCTTACCTCCGCCATATTTACAGCGCTGCTGAGGGTCAGCGGAATGTGGGCGGAGTCAGTGGAAATCCCCGGATGTTCTCTTTCTCGCTTTCGCTCTCGCTCTCTCTTTCTCTCCCTCTCTCTCTCTAAATTCAGTTTTTAGGTTTAGCGGTAATTCATTGACATAATAATATAATACAGATTTAAAGGAAGAAACAACAAAATAATGAATGTAGGCTAACCCTTATATTATTTTTCTTTTATTTTATTATTAGGATACATTATGATGATTTCTTGAAGTTTTAAGTTTTGTCCCAGCAAGCAATTTTATGTCTATTAGACGTCTAATAGCCGTCAAAACATAGCCCGGCCGTCTAGGCTAAAACATGGCAAAATTTGGGCTGTCAGTGAAAATCTAATAGACGTCTAACCATAACCCAAAAATAGACTAGTCATCAATTAGACGATTATTAGACGACTACATTATATATGTCTAATAGACGGTGAATATGGATCTAGGCTAAAATAAGGCTGAATTTGGGCTGTCAGTGAAAATCTAATAGACGTCTAACCATAACCCAAGAGTAGACTAGTCATCAATTAGACGACTATTAGACAACTACATATTTATGTCTAATAGACGGTTAATACGGGTCTAGGCTAAAATAAGGCAAAATTGGGGCTGTCAGTGAAAATCTAATAGACGTCTAACCATAACCCAAAAATAGACTAGTCATCAATTACACTACTAATGAATGATTACATCTATACATGCAATAGACAACAAAATAATGGCTAAAGAATTCTTTTCACTTAAATATAACAGGTTCTCATAAATGACAATCCATCCAAACAAATTAAATATAAAAGGTTTTATTTAGAAAAAGAACTCAAGATAATACACAATGATAAAAAAATAATAAATTAAATTTTACAAATATAATACAAATAAACATTAAAAGAAAATTACAACGTGTAACATAATAAAAATATAAAACATTGACAAAAAAAGTTAAATAAAAAATGTTAACAATATTTTTTGGTTTATAAAACAACCTGATTAATTTTCAGTTCCATAAATTCCATGTTTTATGTAAAGCACTTTGAATTACCTTGAACATTGTTGTTGAAATGTGCTATACAAAATAAACTTGCCTTGCCAAATCAAAAACTCATATTTTTATTTCATAATGATCAAAAGATTAAAAGATATACAAGGCTTCCATAACAAATAATAGGATGCACAGGTTTCATGTTTACCCTCTTGTATTTAAATAATTACAGAGTTTTAGGGCACAAGGAAACACTACAGTACATGTGCATGTATGTTAATCTAACCACGTTTTACTCTGAGTCTGCACTGTTACCCGCTAAAATGTCACGGTTCCTACACATAATGTACATAAATAATAAACACATGTCAAAATGAAAAACACAGATACTTACAAGACCAAAAGCAGGAAAGAATTTGCTTTAACATTTGCTGTTGCTTGCTCTCCGTCTCCAACAGTTGTAAAATGCGGAAATGTTTATCGCGAGATCTGGCAACAGTGATCGAGAGCTAACGTTCAAGTCTCGCGTTGCCAGTGGTCATGTCTCAGTAGAGCCAGTTGCCATCTAGCGGTTGAGAATTGTATATATTTTTTTTTACTTAAAATTAAATACAGTCATATGTGTGTGGTATATAATTATAATTAATATATGGCTTGGCTATACCCTGATATATATATATATATATATATATATATATATATATATATATATGATATCGTAGAATGTAGGATTGTGTGACAGCAAAAATATGCTGTTTCAAATATATACTTGCATATAAATGTATAAATGCAAGTATATCAAGAATCCCACAAGCTTTGTGGTCGAAAATGACTTAACACTATTTTGGTTACACTCATTGCTGGTCTGAATCAGGGCTATAGCCAAGCCGTAAAAACTAGACTATAAATTGCCTCGATTTCGCCGGTTGGAAATAAAAGCAGACTATAGCCTATCCAATTCAGAGCTAAATCGTGACTACATATAGACCATGTCATGAAATGCCACTTAAATCTTGTAGAAATCATTGACATTGCGAACATGATGAGATATCAACCATCTCAAGCACTTCCTGTCCAAAAACTACAATAAATCAGGATTGACTATAGGTGGGCTACAAATAGCCGGTCTGACTACGAGCTAAATTGTGGCTACGCACAGCCTACACAATATAACATGTCAAAGATGTGAAACCAAACACCTTGTAATCACTGTTGACTTCACTTACATGATGCAATATCATACAACGCGCAAGTTATTTTGGCAAAAACGACATGTAACCAAATGAAAGATTATTTTGGCTAAAAGTGGGTTACACATAGCCGGACTAGATCGGGTCTATAGTTAACCGAGACGGTGAAATGACGGCTATTGCTTGCTGGGGTTCCACATGTCCTTGGAGACTAGTGAGAAGTAAACATCCAAAATACACTTTTTAGTTATTATTTTATTACACTTTATCTGTGTCTATTGGTTTTCTCAAAATGATTTTTGTCATGCACTAAACCAGAAATCTCCATTTCTTAGCAAATAGGCTCGCCATATTTTTTCCATTTTATATTCTTTTTCCTGAAGGTTTACTAAAAAGGTTTGTTTATTTGTCTGTTTTCCTTCCATTTCTTCTGGCTGTTAAAATTATTTTCTGACTTACTGAGTGACAAAGAA
Organism: Culter alburnus; assembly: GCA_028476615.1. Classification (NCBI taxonomy): domain Eukaryota; kingdom Metazoa; phylum Chordata; class Actinopteri; order Cypriniformes; family Xenocyprididae; genus Culter; species Culter alburnus. The sequence continues at coordinate 80,348 of JAOTNS010001486.1, forward strand.
AGATATCCAAACACCTCTAAAAGTTAATTATTTATTTTATATATTAAAAAAAAATAATAATAAAATAAAAAAAAAAAACGTATGTTTTTGGTTAGAAACCAGATAAGAACGTTTGGAGTGTGGGTGTGGAGGCAGCCGATGTTTTTCACAGACCTTTTACTCATAAATTAAAAACCCATTATAAAAACTAATTGGAATATCTTGAGGGAACCTGCACTGGTGAATTAGTCTTCCGGTTAAAATTCTTAATTTTAGGCCTATACATAAAGCAAAGTACATGTCAGTTACACCAAATGGTAGACTGTTTTCCACTTAATTTAACATATTTTACTATTTTCTAACCCCAATACAGGACAATCGTAAGCTGCAGCATGTTAGGACATCTTGGCTGTTGAAAAAGATACTAGGCTACTTGATGTATTAGATCAGGGGTAGGCAAGTTCAGTCCTAGAGAGTTGCTGTCCTGCAGAGTTTAGCTCCAACCCTGAAAAAAACACCTTCACCTGCCTTTAGCCTTAGTAATCCTGAGGAGCCTGATTATCTTGTTCAGGTGTGTTTGATTAAGGTTGAAGCTAAACTCTGCAGGACAGTAGCTCTCTAGGACCGAACTTGCCTACCCCTGTATTAGATGTATGCAGAGGTGTAAAGTACTTGAGTAATTTTACTTGATTACTGTACTTAAGTATTATTTTTGGGGATTTTTACTTTACTTGAGTACAAATAAAAATCAATACTTTTACTTTTACTTGATTACATTTTTTAAGAAAAAAAAGTACTTTTTACTCCTTACAATTTTATTTACAGTCAAAAAGTACTTATTTTTTGGAGGTCATTCTATTTTCCCTTTCTATTACCATCACGCTGATGCCCAGTTTAATTTAAATGTTATTTATTCAATGAGATTCATTTTCACATTCCATGAAATTGGTCAGACATGTTCATTGGTCCTTTGGAAGTGACCTTGACCTCAAAGAATATACACTAACAAGAAGCGACACTCAATTGAACATTACATTGCAACACTGGCACCCAGCGTTTCCACCATTTTGGTCTGAAAGCAACTTGGCAGCCCACTAGTTTCTATGGCGATATCAGCTGCTTTGTAAAACAACAACAACAACAACAACAACAAAAAAAACATACATTAAAGCTGAAATCCAACCTGAATGATGAAAACACAGAATAAAATACTATCACTAGTGATCATCAAATCCTTTTTACAGTTTATTTTACACACTTTGTGTTTAAGTCTTCCACTTTCTTCACAAAACCTTTGCTCTCTAGAAAAGTGTGAATTATGTGATAACGGACACAGCAATGCATCATGTATTATAAGATCATTATGTTTGTAGCGTGATCCATTAAAACATCTAATATAGCCTATTTCAATTCAGAAATAGATATTACTATTACTCCACAAGGTCTGAAATATACTGTTCGCTGCAAATATGATGATCTTAAATGTATTAATTTTTAATTTACTATTAATAAATGTGTAAAGTTGCATAAAATGGAAATACTCAATAAAGTTGGCTAACTACATTACTTCAGATGGATGAATGGTTGGATTCCACAACTGGTAAAATAAAACATATATAAGACAATACAACATTTACTGTAGGAGCCATACAATTTACTGATGATTTCATTTGAAAAAAAATGTTCTTTGGCGCTTCTGATTTGGCAGTGAAATTCCCCGATTTTGGGTTTGTAAGATGTGAAGGATTCTATGGTCCAGTTAGTATTTTCACCCCATAATGGCGGTCACACTACCGGAGCGCCACCTAGTGACTGTTGCCTAAAAAGTATCAGAGTGTCGCCTCCTGGGTTCTATACTCTTTGTTGACCTGGAAATTAGAGAAATTATAACAGTCAATCAGTGGAAGAAAATGGAGGAAGAACGTGATACAGCTGCAAACACAGTCCAAAATCAGCCACAGGATCAAGAGTATACATGGCCAACAAGAGCACCCGTGGCCAACAGTTCATCTGATGATGAAGATTTTTTCGCTTGTTTGAAACCAACAACACATGAAGCCAGCAAAGAGTCGGATGGATATCTGGCCTGTGTTTCAGACACCAGTGTTTCAGGCACTGCAGGATTGCTTTTTAGCCCCAAAAAATCTAGGCTTGAAACTCACAATTTTGAAAATCAGCTTCTGCTTAAGTTAAATCCAAGGTTTTGCGACTTTGAGTAGCATGTTGCATACTGGCATTAGGTAGCAGTCTTATAGTTTGATAATTAAATACAATTAAACACAAACAGTTTTAAAGCAGGATAAAACCTTGTATGTGGTTCATTCACTTCATGTTTTTACAGATTTTAACAAAAAAGTCTTTTTGACTTCATCCCTGCAACAGCCACTAGATGGCGCTCCGGTAGCGCGGCCGCCATTATGAGGTGAAAATACTAACTGGACCATAGAATCCTTCACATCTTACGCACCCAAAATCGGCTAATTTCACTGCCAAATCAGAAGCGCAATAGAACAGTTTTTTTTTTTTAATTAAGTCACCAGTAAATTGTATGGCTCCTACAGTAAATGTTATATTGTCTTATATGTTTTATTTTACTAGTTGTGGAATCCAACCATTCAAAATTGTATATATTGTACGTTTTAATGGATCACGCTACAAAAATAATGATCTTATAATACATGATGCATTGCTGTGTCCGTTATCGCATAATTCCCATCTCGGGGTATGTTTTCATCTCGGGTCAATAAACCTGCTGTTGATTATCACTCACCTCTGTGTTCCTCGTCTATCCGCTGGCAACCACGAGGGTGCTTTTTTTTTTTTAAATGAATCTTCAAAGTTCTCAAGACACTTCACTTTTTTCTTTTTTTTTTTTCCCCCCACATTTTGCAAGTACAGAGTGAAACAACAATACCATAAAATGCATGAAACGTTCGAAATTGTGGCATCTCATAAAATATGAACAGGGACATTCAAAAACTAAATGGATAATAGACTCTTTCACAGTTACAAAAAGAGAATTTGTAATCTATGTCCAGATGAAAACGCTCTATTCTGTCTTTCACAGGATATATTCTTCCTGACAGCAGCATGGTGTCGGCCCAGATCCAGCCCATCTGGTCTGTGTGTAATCCACATGTACCAGATGTGGGCCAGATCTGGGCCACACGGTGTTGCTGACTGTCTGGGCTGTGAGCAAATGTGCTGTCTTCCTTTTGGATCCAACATACGCAACTTTAAACAATGAAATGTCAATCTCAACCAAAAAATAATGTTTTGGATCAAAACTCAACATTGTATCAATGTCACTTTGTTATCTGGGATCTAATTGATTGGTTACTGAACTTATCATGAATTAAATCAAAAACGAATCTAAAAACGAATGTTTGGAGGTCTTACTTTCAGTGTTACACCAAGTGCAACTGATTTCTGAACAGAGATAGGATTTTGATAGTATTTTAGTACAGTATATTCATGACAATGAAATATTCTTTAACTGAAATATGGAACTTAAATGTCTGAAATTTTCATATATATATTTCATATATTTCATATATATTTTCGTATTTGTCAATCTAAAAATGATTTTGCTGTCCTCTTTACTTAAAAAGAGAAAAAGAGAGGAAATTTTGGGTCCATCTGTAACCCAGGTTACTAGAAATCCTGTAGCTGAAAAAAAAAGAACTACAACACTGGGGAACATTCATTCTTTTCATGCTGAGTTGTACTTTCATTACAAAAATCAAATCATGTTGTTTTTAATATTCCAGAGACTTCGTTGTGACATAATTCCATATTGAATCTGATTAAAGTCAATCACTCACTTACGGTATGTATTTGTTTTTTGTATTTGATTTTTTTGTAATATAACTAAACTGTACTCAATTAATTTCTTTGTAAAAGTGTTGATCTTTTTTTTCTTTTTTTGACATTAAGTTATGTGAGTATATGAAAGATACATGTAAAAGTTTATAGGATTTCCATTTAAAACTAATTTTGTACATTGAGTTGATCATGCATTCTTTTAATGCAGAGTTGTCATTACAAAACTGAAGTTATATGTAATGTTTACTATTTCAGAGACCTCATCATTGTGACATCATACCACATTGTCTTCAGTTTGGGGCAATCACTCAATTACAGTAAGTGTTTTTTGTTTTATATATATTATATATATATATATATATATATACATACATACAGTCATGCTCAAAATTATTCATACCCTTGGTAAATATGACCAAAGAAGGCTGTGAAAAAAATCTGCATCATTAATTCTTTTGATCTTTTATTTAAAGGTACCCTAGAATTAAAATTGAATTTTCCTGGGCATAGTTAAATAACAAGAGTTCAGTACATGGAAATGACATACAGTGAGTCTCAAATTCCATTGTTTCCTCCTTCTTATAAAATCTCATTTGTTAAAAGACCTCTGAAGAACAGGCGAATCTCAACATAACACCGACTGTTACGTAACAGTCAGGGTGTACGCCCCCAATATTTGCATATGCCAGCTCATGTTCAAAGGCATTACACAAGGGCAGCCAGTATTAACGTCTGGATGTGCACAGCTGAATCATCAGACTAGGTAAGTAAGCAAGGACAATAGCGAAAAATGGCAGATGGAGCAATAATAACTGACATGATCCATGATATCATAATATTTTTAGTGATATTTGTAGATTGTTTTTCTAAATGTTTCATTAGCATGTTGCTAATGTACTGTTAAATGTGGTTAAAGTTACCATCGTTTCTTACTGTATTCACGGAGACAAGAGCCGTCGCTATTTTCATTTTTAAACACTTGCAGTCTGTATAATTCATAAACACAACTTCATTCTTTATAAATCTCTCCAACAGTGTAGCATTAGCCATTAGCCACAGAGCATAGCCTCAAACCCATTCAGAATCAAATGTAAACTTCAATTCAATTCACATTTATTTGTATAGCGCTTTTCACGATACATATCATTTCAAAGCAGCTTTACAGAGAATGCATGTCAACATCACAATTTAAAGAATGCAGTTAGCAAATAATGTGATAATTTAGGCAATTAATTTACAATCACTGTTAGCAGTTTAACTGAACGTAGAAGCAATGAGCTCCTGGAAAAATGAATTACATTAACAATAATTAGGATATAGAAATTGTGCAATGTGCATGTTGATCCAGATGATTGCGTCTTCTGAAATCCTCGCAGGAGTTGGCGCCGTCTCTTCATAGGTGTTGGTCATCTGAGGTCTTCTTAAGAGGCTGGATCCAAACTGAAGCTGAAGTCCTCTCTAGTCCCCTCTTGACGGGTGTCCCGAGGCAAAACAGAAAAGCAAATACACTCCTATCTGATACCTCCATAAATTATGCAAATCAAGCCACAAGACAAAGGAAAAGTTTGCCCGCCAACTTTGCACCTATGTCATTGGCTATTCCACCTCAAGGAGGTGTGTCGGCTTGTCTGTCATAAAAAAGGAGCACCAGGATTTTTCTGTGTGTTCTCCCGATTGCCCTGAATCATCCCTCGCCCACTCACGCACGTCTCTCCCGGACGTCACGGCGACGCGCTTCCATCGCGCTCATCTTTCGGGACCACCATCTCTCCGGTGTCCTCAGTTCAAACCCTCCCGCGGAAACGGAAGAAGCCAATGAACTGCAGCAGCACTGAACCATAGGCTAAACCGAAACTCAGCAAGCAAACTGATGCAAGTACCATTTCTGAATATTAGATAACTAATTTCTGTGCTGGCTCTTAGCAAAGGACTGTTAGTAAGTTTGCCACCTCTCTTCTGTCTTTCCCTTTCTTTACTTTCACTTTGGTATATGTGTATCTACCCTGTGTATAGCCGTATAACCTTTGTATTATTCATTTTACATACTAAATACATTATATCCATGCTTTTTGTTCTTTTGCTCATTCAACAAAAACCAGGTCACTTTAAACGTTTCGATTCTAGCACAATCGAGGATAACATTTGCTTTATAATAGTCTGTGGAAAACGTACCGGTTTGCTGGACAAACTGATAGTTTCTCTAAATAATTATTATTATTATTAAACCAGAACTAATCATATATGTAATTGATTATAATTCGTTGTAATTAATTCACAATATGTTTAATTTCCCCTTGGGTCGGTATATGCATCATAATTAATTATAAAGCTTTATGATTTATTATATTCATATATCCAACCCATAAATTGATTAATAACTGTACAATTTCGCTACAGAGATGTGTCTTTAATCTAGATTTAAACTGGGTGAGCGAGTCTGAGCCCCTAACATTATCAGGAAGGCTATTCCAGAGTTTCGGAGCCAAATGTGAAAACGCTCTCCCTCCTTTTAGTGGACTTAGACATCCTAGGTACAACCAGAAGTCCAGAGTTTTGTGATCTTAAAGAGTGTGAAGGATTGTAGGGCGATAGAAGATCGGTTAAGTACACAGGAGCTAAACCATTTAGAGCCTTATAGGTCATTAGCAATACTTTATAATCGATACGGAACTTAATGGGTAACCAGTGTAGAGATGATAAAATTGGTGTTATATGATCATATTAAACATCCAAATAAACACTGTATTTACGCGATTAGACATGCTGCATGACGAACACTTTGTAAAGATCCATTTTGAGGGTTATATTAGCTGTGTGAACTTTATGCTGTTCAAGGCAAACGCGAGCTCCGTGGGCGGGGAGCGTGAGCATTTAAAGGGGCCGCAGCATGGATCGGTGCATAGTTAATGATGCCCCAAAATAGGCAGTTAAAAAAATTAATTTAAAAAAATCTATGGGGTATTTTGAACATTAAAGATACAGCAGTATATTTCATTGTACACATGGGGTACTTTTTACCTCTGTGTGCACCAAACCCATCTTAAGTATTTGCTGCTAAAAAAGCAATTTTTCTGACCATAGAACATTTGAAAAGTAACTGACACTACTGGAAATTCAAACTGGATGGGTTATATAGTCAGATGAAGCAAAAAAAAAAAAAAAAAAAAAAAAAAAAAAAATTGCTTTTTTAGCAGCAAACACTCAAGATGGTTTGGTGCACACAGGGGTAAAAAGTACCCCATGTGTACAATGAAATATACTGCTATATCTTTAATGTTCTGGGCTTATTTTTCTGCTGGAGGTCCTGAACATCTTGTTCAGAAACATGGTATCATGGATTCTATCAAATACCAATAGATAAAATGACCTGAACCCTATAGAAAATGAGTGGAGTGAACTGAAGAAAAGAAGCACCAAAAACTTTACTTGTTTAATTACTTTGTTGAAGTATTAATGTTCTCACATTCATTTTTGACTTTTAGATATGTGAGTCTTGGGAATGTGGCAATGTAAAGTGTGTGGAACAGAAGTTTCTAGTAGGTATGAGTTATTGAAACATTCTAAGCTCAAACATGGACATTTTGGGGCAAGGTTCAGGCATCCTTGTGTATACAGTAATTGTCCTAGCACTTTTAAATCATGGAATAACCTCCTAAGTCATATATACCGTGCCCACCGTGATCAGTCATCTTCAAAACAAGATCAGTTTGCCACATTTTCATGTCAGCTGTGTGCATGCACTGAGTCAAATGAAAGAGATTACTTCATTCATCTAAATGAACATTTGCGCAAACATGAAACTGTGGTTTGTGTATTTAAAGAGTGTACATTTAAAAGCAATATTTATAATACATTTCATACACACAAAAATAGGAAGCACAATCCACATCGTCTAACTGACTTTAAATTAGATGTTGTCACAGTCACTGCAGACTGTCCGGAGTCGGCCAGTTCTCCCGTTGATTTTCCCACATTTTCAACAGAATCTGTGTTAGACTCATGCAGTGATGCTAATAATGATGAAGATATTTCTGAGGCAGGTGTTCTTAGTATACTTAATAATTTTTATTAAAGTTGGAAAACATGTCCCAGCCACTGCGGTTGATGAATTACTTCAGGAACTACATTATTCATTAACTTCAGCATCAAAGCAAGTGACTTTGTAGCATCATTTCTGACATTCTTAGAAATCACAACTTAGAAATTGATGAGGTTGTCATTCAAGAGCTTTCTGAAGCAGTGGGCAGGTCAAATCCCTTGGTTAAAGCCATAGAAAAAGGTGGACCCCTTGCCACAGCTTTTAAAAGGAAGAAATTCTACAAGGAACATGTAAGTGTTGTAGAGCCAATTGAGTTTATCCTTGATCAAAAGAGTCGGAAGACCTATTAGTATATACCAATTTTGCCTTCTCTTCAGCTGTTGTTTAGTTGCAGTGATATTTTCCAGTGTGTTACTGGTGACCACGAGACACATACAACTGATTCAGGGGTAGAAAAAGAACAGCAGTACAGGTCTATCAGAGAGGAATTAAAATTATCTTTGTCATTGTACATAGACGATTTTGAGCTCTGTAACCCCTTAGGCACCTCACGTAAAAAGCACAAACTTTGTGGTGTCTATTGGATTTTAAATAATTTGCCACCCGGATGCAGTTCCACTCTTTCATCTATATATCTGACCGTTTTATGCAAGACTGAACATGTGAAGTCACATGGATATGGCACAGTTTTAGAGCCCCTTTTACAGGAATTGGTTACTTTAGAGAGTCACGGTGTCTACATTGCAGAGCTTGGACAGTTTGTGAAAGGTACAGTCCAGTCTGTCATTGCAGATAATTTAGGGGCCCACAGTTTAGCAGGCTTCATAGAAAGCTTCTCTGGTGAGTACTTTTGCAGGTTTTGCATAGGGAAGAGATTGGAGATCCAGGCTGAATCCGTTCAGACTGTAGACTTTGCCCTTAGAACAAAGGATATTCATGATGCACATGTTACATCTGCAAAGAAAAAACTCTGCTACATTTTGTGGAGTAAAAAGAGGTTGTGCGTTAACAGAGAATTTCTCACTTTCATGTTACTAGAGGCTATCCACCTGATATTATACACGACTTGTTTGAGGGCATTGTACCATTTGAACTTACACTTTGCTTGAAAGAATTTGTTTCCAAGAAGTATCTGTCTCTTGATACTCTAAACAGCTTGATCTTGAACTTTCCCTATAAGTGGGGTGATAAAACCAATAAACCTCACATTATTCCATGTACATATGCCTCCAAGAAGACCACTGGAGGTAATTCACATGAAAATTGGAATTTACTGAGATTGCTTCCATTCATCATTGGAGACTTGATACCAGAGACTGAGCCTGCTTGGCTTGTACTTCTTGATTTGAAAGAAATAGCTGTCGCCCCTATTCATAACGAAGAAACAATAGCCTACTTAAACTGCAAAACTGTAGAGCACAGACAAAGATTTGTTGAACTTTTTCCAGCACAGCTGTTACCAAAACATCATTATGTGGAGCACTATCCGCAAATGATTCAATGTTTTACATAGTGGTGTTCTAGAAGTAAAAAATGATATAAATACTGTTCAGTTTCTCGCACAAACCGATCGTTTTGTGTCTTAGGACATCAATGTGTCGTCACGAGCTGCAGGATTTAATTTGGATTTGTCTATGGAAGTGTTTTCGACTCTCATTGTTCGAGTTACCATTCACTCGCATTATTTGACTGACAGACGGCAACGGTTGCATTTAAAAATCATCATTTGTGTTCTACTGAAGAAACAAAGTCACCTACATCTTGGATGCGCTGGGGGTAAGCAGATAAACATCAAATTTTCATTTTTGGGTGAATATCCCTTTAAGGACCTAACATACATTGCCAGCCTGTATGTTGCCAATATTTCATTGAAACTGAAAAAGTGTTCATTTTTAATTTATTTATTATTATTAAATTATTTAATATTTATTGACTTATTTTGGCCTTAGGACTGCAACCCTGAAGAAGCAGAAAACGGAATTTCTGAGACCACTCTGGGGCTTTTTGTGATTCACAAAGAAGGTGCTGGTGCTGAGGATGAGCCGGGTGATGCTGGAATTGTGATAGAGGGTGCAAAGCTGATCCAACACTTAAAGAGTATTTCCTTTGGATTAGTAATGCTCTTCGGACTGATCTACGCCCTCAACTTAAGCTACCCTCAAAGTCTCAGGTTCACATTCAAATTCTTCCAGAAGGTTCTTATGAGTTTAGATGGCAGCAAGCTTTCCCCAAAGGTTCAAGCACTTAAAATTAAAATGTTTCAGTGAATAGGACATTCACTGGTTGCCTACATATTTCCAACAACTGGAGGAACATTGAAAACTTTTAGACAAGAATGCCCTGAAAGAAATATTTCTACAAAGCATGACACTAACTCCAGCATGCAAGAGACTGCACTTTCCTGCTTCCTGTAGCTATGAAACTTTTGATACAGGAGATGTTACTTATATTGCTATTGAGTCCAGGAAGTCAACTTGTTTTCCAGTAGCGTTGAGGCTGTCTCGGGTTACGGTTCCAGTTCTACCAGAAAGACTCGGGAGGCAAAATAACATAATGATGAAATTTAACCAGAAAGCTATACAATAAGATAAAGTTCTTTGGCGTAGGCCCCGTCCGTAGCACACATCCGAAGGGTTGTAGGCTCAGTTGCTTTTATTTGTTAAGTACTGCATTACAGTATGTGTTGCTTTTTTTTTTTTTTTTGGTCAGATTGGATGTTACTTTTGACTCATGGACCAATTACAATAAATGTTTGAAAATGTAACATGTTTTGTCCATTTATTTAATAGAATTAAGAAAATGTAAGGTGATTATATAAAGCAAGTAACAATAAGTTATTAGAAATGAGTAAAGTTTATGTATTATACAAGCTTAAATCACAGTTCATCAGTTTTCATAAAATGTATTTAATTCATTCACATTAACTGAACATGAAAGGGTGAAACTTAAACAAATGTTAACTTTTGCATTGGATTTATGTGATTAAATTGGATGGAAAATTGACATCTATTTGAATTACATAAGTTTTAACTTTTGGGGTTAAATATTTTTTGAGTGTGCCTTCCTTGAATAAATCCAGTCTGTTCCTCGTCTATGATATTTTCCAATCCTTTTTTAATTTTTTTGGCAAAAATTAAAGCAGATAGTTTGGCATCATTATTTAATAGACTAATGGGTCTCCAATTTTCTAAATTCAGAGTATTTTTGTTTGGCTTTGGAATTAATGTAATAACGCCTTGTCTTAAAGAAGTGGGCAGTTCCCCCTTTTCAACAGATTCTATGAAGACGGCTGACAAAAAGGGAGCTAACTTATCTCGAAACACTTTATAGAACTCACTAACAAGTCCATCATTACCTGGAGAACGATTATCTTTAAGGTTGCCAATACACTCTTTAACTTCCTCCAATTTTAAATCACCATCACAAAACAATTTAAAATCATCAATAACTGGCTTTGTCTACAACACTATTCAGAAAGCCATTCAGATCAGGAGATACAAAATTGGAAGTATACAGATCTTTATAAAACTGAGTTACAAACTGTGATATCTTCTTTACATCCTCTGTGACTGTATTATTAATTAACAGTTTACTTATAGAAGTCAATTCGCCATTTCTTTTCTCCAAATTAAAGAAATACTTCGTATTTTTTCCCCCTGTTCCAACCATTTATGTCTTGATCTGATAAATGCACCCTCTGCTTTTTCTTGATAAATGTTATCCAATTGTACTTGTAATTATGATATATCCATCAGTTCCTGTGTGTTCAAATTACCTTTACTAGACAGGCGCATTATTAGGGCCCGAGCACCGATGGTGTGAGGACCCTATTGGAATTGCTCCGTTTATTATTAGGGCCAAAGCCCTGTAAAGGGCTGAAGGCCCTTTTGTTTTCTTTAGGATTATTATTAGGGCCAAAGCCCTGTAAGGGGCTGAAGGCCCTTTTGTTTTCTTTAGGATTATTATTAGGGCCAAAGCCCTGTAAGGGGCTGAAGGCCCTATTGTTTTCTTTAGGATTATTATTATTATTATGTAGGGTCTGCACAGTCTCAAGGATGAGCAGGTCCCACCATAAACCGTGTTTAAGCCTCAATTCACGGAACTTTGGTTTGTAAATCTTACATCGATTCCGGCCCGGCAGACACTAATGGATCACGAGACTCTTTTTTATGACTATTGCGATAAGTCCCGAACCTCTCCTCCGCGACTTCAAAGGAGATGCGAACACCACGGGTCGGGTTTCGAGGAGACAGGACCGCATTCCAAACGGTCATAAAAAGGAAAATACACGCACGCACCCACAGACACACAAAGCCTACATAAAGACTGTATACACAAATATTATACCTGCAAAATGAATGTATCTGCCACTATGGTGCTTGTTGCATGTATGTGTTACTAATGTAGAATCGTAGAATTGACTGTAGTAGGTTAGTTTTCATGTTAAACGATAGTATTAGAGTAGAAAGTGTATCTTCTTTATATGACGAGAGACACCTGTCGAGTTTGATCTCTCCGTAAAGCTGTGAATCCGAGCTATTCACTCATGTACGTTACATTTCTGTCAAATGCATAGTTCAATGTTTAATAATACCATGAAGAAAATGCACTGATTCAACATACCATAAATTAACTCGGTGGACAGGACAAAGGGACGTGGAAAACCGCCAAATTGCAACGCTATCATTGGAGGACGTTATCAAGAAGGCGTTCTGGCCTGTTGTCCTTAAAATACCATGACACACGTCTTTTCGATGCACAAGTTTTCTGCACGAGTTCCTGCCGTCAAGACGGACTCTCTTCTTTATTTTCATATTACAACATTATTTACCATATTACAACAGTTAAACCTTCGTTTGCAACTTCGCCGAAACAACCTCCGGGAGAAGAAACAACTATCAAACCGAGTGCTCCGAAACTCTAAGCACCCCAACGAACCTATGCAAGTATAACGTTTTACAATCTTAAATGCTGAGTTTTCCTTGCTGGCTCTTAAAGGTGACTGTTGCAATTTGCCATGCTTTGATCATCTCTTTTCGTTTCTGCCTTTACTTTCACCTATATGTACTGTATCTACTTGTGTCCATTTATCCGTATAACCTTTGTATTACCCGTTCTATATATTAAATTCATCATATCCATGCTTATTTTGTTCACTTGCTCATTTAGCCACAACCTAGTCACTTTAACGTTCTGATTCTAATATCCTGGCTTTACATTTGGATGTTACCATAGAAATTTATCTTCGTGGCCAGAGGGTAATATTTCTGTCGTAAGAGTCTGTGGAACTTACCGGTTTGCTGGACGGACCGATAGTTCTACATAATTGTTAAAACAGAACTAATCATATATGTGATTGATTATAATTTGTTGTAGTTAATTCACCATATATGGTTAATTCCCCCTTGGGTCGGTATGTGCATAATAATAATTCATAAAACCTTATGAATTATGATATTCATATTCCACCCATAAATTGATTAATAACTGTGCAAATCATCACAATTATTAGGGCCAAAGCCCTGTAAAAGGCTGAAGGCCCTTTTGTTTTCTTTAGGATTATTATTTATTAGGGCCAAAGCCATCGGCTGAAGGCCCTTTTGTTTTCTTTAGGATTATTAGGGCCAAAGCCCTGTAAAGGGCTGAAGGCCCTTTTGTTTTCTTTAGGATTATTATTATTAGGGCCCGAGCACCATGGGTGAGGACCCTATTGGAATTGCTCTGTTTATTATTATGGGCCCGAGCACCGATGGTGTGAGGACCCTATTGAATTGCTCCGTTTATTATGGGGCCAGCACCGATGGTGTGAGGCCCTATTGGAATTGCTCCGTTTATTAGGGCCCGAGCACCGATGGTGTGAGGACCCTATTGGAATTGCTCCGTTTATTAGGGCCCGAGCACCGATGGTGTGAGGACCCTATTGGAATTGCTCCGTTTTAGGGCCCGAGCACCGATGTGTGAGGACCCTATTGGAATTGCTTTATTCTTCTTCTCCAAAATGAATCGCATTTTTGAGGGCCTAAACGTTCTCAAAAACTCATGAAACTTTGCACATGCGTCGGATGTGGTGAAAATTTACATCTGATATGGGTTTCAGAATTAGGTGTGGAAAAATGGCTCGATAGCGCCACCTACAAAATTTCAATTAAGCACCCTTCGTGCTACGTTTCACGTACAGTTATGAAATTCGGTAGACAGATGAACAGCCAATACCTACAAAAAAGCCCCTGGGTGCAAAGTTTGTAACCCAACAGGAAGTGAGATATTTTGAATTTTCTCTACAAAATTTTGGCAGTTTTGCCATTTCCACATGTTTGTACTTAACGAACTCCTCCTAGAGCTTTTATCAATCAATGTCCTATTTGGTCAGTCTAATCTAAAGGCCTTTGAGACGTTAAATTGCGAATATCTAGAGTTTTCGCTGAAGGGCGTGTCCGTGGTGGCCTGGCAAAGTTCGATGTTTCGCCATGAAACAGGAAGTTGTTGTAACTCGGGCATACAATGTCTGATCTGCCCCAAACTTCACATGTTTTATTAGAGTCCTGACCTGAAGACATCTATATGACAATATTCAGTTACAGTCATAGCGCCACCTGGGGGCAACAGGAAATGACATGTTTTACACTGATTAACTTAACTCCTCATAGAGATTAAACCAGAAGCACATCATATATGGCCAGTCTAATCTTAAGGCCTTTGAGATGTTAAATTGCAAAGATCTTGAGTTTTCGTTGAAGGGCGTGTCCGTGGCGGACTGACAAAGTCTGATGTTTCGCCATGAAGAGGAAGCTGTTGTAACTCAGGCATACTATGTCTGATCTGCCCCAAACTTCACAAGAGTGATAAAAGTACTGGCCTAAAGACATCTATATGACAATATTCAGTTAGCTATAGCGCCACCTGTTGGCAGCAGGAAGTGTGGCACTTTTACATGATTTTGCTATAATTCTCCTTTATTTATTCGCTTACATGCATGTCGCCAACTTTTCACTGTTTTCCTGAGGCCAACAGGTGGCGGTTAGCCCGGGTGCGAGGGCCCTTTCAACGCTGCTTGCAGCTTTAATTAGGGCCCGCACCGATGGTGTGAGGACCCTATTGGAATTGCTCCGTTTATTATTATTATTATTATTAGGGCCAAAGCCCAAGGGGCTGAAGGCCCTTTTGGTTTCTTTAGAATTATTAGGGCCCGAGCACCGATGGTGTGAGGACCCTATTAGAATTGCTCCGTTTATTATTAGGGCCCAAGCCAATGAAATGGCGAAGGGCCCTCTTGTTCTTCTAAGGATTATTATTATTATTATTATTATTTATTATTTTTTTTTTTTTTTTTCCGTCTTCCGGGGCTTTTTGGGGGCCTTAACATGCTCAAAAACTCTTGAAAATTGGCACACACATTGGAATCCGCGGCCATTAGGACGCCGCAGAGGCTGGTACCCGGCGTGGCAGGGGGCCTCGACAGCGCCCCCTTGAAAAAAGTCTGAAAATTTGGTCCATATATTAAACACGCTTGCACGTATTAGTATGAAACTCGGTACACATATAGACCTCATCGGGCCGAACAACTTTCGTGCTCTAAGTTAACGCCACGCCAACAGGAAGTCAGCTATTAAGGGTTGTTTGAAAACGCATGCTCTGGAATTTGATATACTCCTCCTAGACGATTAATCCGATCGCCACCAAACTCGGTCAGCATGAAGTCAAGACATTGATGATTAAAAAATTGCCAGCGGATTTTTGATATCTCGAACGGTTTGGCCGTGGCGAGGCAACGAATTTATGGCGAGAAAAGGAAACAGGAAATGTGTTATAACGTCTGCATACATATATTGATCTTTATGAAACTTCACGAGTGTGTTGGTTGTAGTAGTCTGATCACATGGATGTGACTATTGTGAGTCAAAGTTATAGCGCCACCAACTGGCAGCAGGAAGTGTATCACTTTTAAAATGCTTTGAGATCACCCTCTTATTTTTACCTGATTTGCTTCAAACTTCATCAGTGTAATGTCAATACACAGCAGATGTAGACCTATGACAGGATTTTGATATTTTGAAATATTGTTGCCATGGCAACAGGTCAAACTGTAATAATATTCTTGAGTGTTTTTGAGGCTCTTAACATGCTTCAAATTGCATGAAACTCGACACACACATCAATATTGTCAACCAGTAGACATGGACAAAGCCATAGAAATGGGCGTGGTGGAGGGGCTCAGTAGCGCCACCTTTTGACAAAAGTGGGGGGGTTAGTTTTTCCTACAGTCACCAAACTCGGTACACATATTGATCTCATCAAGCCGGACAATTTTCTAATTTACATTCATTAGCTCCGACCAACAGGAAGTCGGCTATTTTTGTTTGAATGTTAATTTTTTGAAAAAACAGGCTATGAATTTTATACTACTACTCCTACAGGGTTTATCCAATTTACACCAAGCTTTTTTTAACTTGTTGCTAACACATTGAAGTTGTTTAATTGCAAACGGATTTTGGATATCTCAAATGGTTTGGCCGTGGCGAGGCAACGAATTTATGGCAAGAAAAGGGAAACAAAGTGTTATAACTTCTGCATACATTAATTGATTTTGATGAAACTTTGGCTTAGTCTTCGTTGTACAAGGCTGATCACATGGATGTGACTATTGTGATTCAAAGTCATAGCGCCACCAACTGGAAGCAGAAAATGTGTCACTTTCAGCATACATTGAGATCACCCTCTTATTTTTACCTGATTTGCTTCAAAATTCATCAGAATAATGTTAAAACTTGGCACATGTAATCATTTTGAAAATGGCAGGGAGGAGGGCTCTATAGCGGCACCTTGTAGTGCAGTAAATGTGGAGTGAATTTGACATAGCCCTTTGATGTTTAACCATTTTAAATGCCTATTGCCCGCTGTGCACAGTTGCCCTGAAGCCACCGGGGTGGCGGTGCCACCGGGCTTGGGCCCGCCATCGCTGCTCGCAGCTATATTTATTATTATTCTTCTCCAAAGTAAATCGCATTTTAGAGGGCCTAAACGTGCTCGAAAACTCACGAAACTTTGCACACGCATCAGAAGTGGTGAAAATTTACGTCTGTTATGGGTTTCGGAATTGGGCGTGGCAAAATGGCTCGATAGCGCCATCTAACGTACAGCCCCGCTCGCTACATAACACTAGGGTTTGAAATTCGGTACACACATTTATCAGCCCAGTACCTACAAAAAATTCTCTTGGAGCGAAATCCGAAACCAAACAGGAAGTCAGATATTTTTAATTAATTCACCGTTTTTTGCATTTTCCAGACGTTGTACTTTAACGAACTCCTCCTAGAGATTTAATCAGATCAATGTCATTTTTGGTCAGTCTAATCTAAAGGCCTTTGTGACGTTAAATTGCGAAGATATAGAGTTTTCACTGAAGGGCGTGTCCGTGGCGGCCTGACAAAGTTTGATGTTTTCGCCATGAAACGGAAGTTGTTGTAACTCAGACAAACAATGTCGGATCTGCCCCAAACTTCACATGCTTTATTAGAGTCCTGACCTGAAGACATCTTCATAACAATATTCAGTTACAGTCATAGCGCCACCTGCAGGCAACAGGAAATGACATGTTTTACACTGTGATTAACCTCATAGAGATTTAACCAGATCAACATCAATGTTATCAGTCTAATCTTAAGACCTTAGCGATGATAAATATCAAAGATCTTGAGTTTTCGCTGAAGGGCGTGTCCGTGGCGGACTGACAAAGTCTGATGTTTCGCCATGAAAGAGGAAGCTGCTGTAACTCAGGATACTATGTGATCTGCTCCAAACTTCACATGTGTGATAAGAGTCCTGCCTAAAGACATCTATATGACAATATTTAGTTAGTCATAGCGCCACCTGCTGGCAACAGGAAGTGGCATGCTTCACGATGTAATTCACTACCAGTCACATTTCATATGCCACGAAGTACCAAACATGCTAGAGACACGTTAAATCATGCAACTTGGCTGAGTGCTAATTTATGCGATTAACGCCACGAAAGAAACAGGAAGTTGTTGTAACTCAGACATACAATGTCCGATCTGCTCCAAACTTCACATGTTCGATAGTCCTGGCCTGAAGACATCAACATGGCAAAATTCAGTTACGGTAAAGCGCCACCTGTTGGCCACAGAAGTGTGGCATTTCGAAATGACTTTGGCATAATTCTCCTGTATTCACTCGCTTACATGCATGACGCCCACTGTTCACTGTTTTCCTGAGGCCAACGGGTGGCGGTGAGCCCGGGTGCGAGGGCCCTCTCAACGCTGCTTGCAGCTTTAATTATGCCCGGAATTGCGTTTGGGTTTTGTTCTTCTTTTTTTTTTTTTTTTTTTTTTTTTTTTTTGTCTTCCGGGCTTTTTGGGGCCTTAACATGCTCAAAAACTCTTGAAATTGGCACACACATTGGAATCCGCGGCCATTAGGACGCCGCAGAGGCTGGTACCCGGGCGTGGCAGGGGGCTCGACAGCGCCCCCTTGAAAAAAGTCTGAAAATTTGGTCCATATATTAAACGCTTGCAGTATTAGTATGAAACTCGGTACACATATCATCGGGCCGAACAACTTTCGTGCTCTAAGTTAAACGCCACGCCAACAGGAAGTCAGCTATTAAGGGTTGTTTGAAAAACGCATGCTCTGGAATTTGATATACTCCTCCTAGGCGATTAATCCGATCGCACCAAACTCGGTCAGCATGAAGTCAAGACACTGATGATTAAAAATTGCCAGCGGATTTTTGATATCTCGAACGGTTTGGCCGTGGCGAGGCAACGAATTTATGGCGAGAAAAGGAAACAGGAAATGTGTTATAACGTCTGCATACATATATTGATCTTTATGAAACTTCACGAGTGTGTTGGTTGTAGTAGTCTGATCACATGGATGTGACTATTGTGAGTCAAAGTTATAGCGCCACCAACTGGCAGCAGGAAGTGTATCACTTTTTGAAATGCTTTGAGATCACCCTCTTATTTTTACCTGATTTGCTTCAAACTTCATCAGTGTAATGTCAATACACAGCAGATGTAGACCTATGACAGGATTTTTGATATTTGAAATATCGTTGCCATGGCACAGGTCAAACTGTAATAATATTCTTGAGTGTTTTTGAGGCTCTTAACATGCTTCAAATTGCATGAAACTCGACACACACATCAATATTGTCAACCAGTAGACATGGACAAAGCCATAGAAATGGGCGTGGTGGAGGGGCTCAGTAGCGCCACCTTTTGACAAAAGTGGGGGGTTAGTTTTTCCTACAGTCACCAAACTCGGTACACATATTGTCTCATCAAGCCGGACAATTTTCTAATTTACATTCATTAGCTCCGACCAACAGGAAGTCGGCTATTTTGTTTGAATGTTAATTTTTTGAAAAAACAGGCTATGAATTTTATACTACTACTCCTACAGGGTTTATCCAATTTACACCAAGCTTTTTTTAACTTGTTGCTAACACATTGAAGTTGTTTAATTGCAAACGGATTTTGGATATCTCAAACGGTTTGGCCGTGGCGAGGCAACGAATTTATGGCAAGAAAGGGAAACAAAGTGTTATAACTTCTGCATACATTAATTGATTTTGATGAAACTTTGGCTTAGTCTTCGTTGTACAAGGCTGATCACATGGATTTGACTATTGTGATTCAAAGTCATAGCGCCACCAACTGGAAGCAGAAAATGTGTCACTTTCAGCATACATTGAGATCACCCTCTTATTTTTACCTGATTTGCTTCAAAATTCATCAGAATAATGTTAAAACTTGGCACATGTAATCCTTTGAAAATGGGCAGGGAGGAGGGGCTCTATAGCGGCACCTTGTAGTGCAGTAAATGTGGAGTGAATTTGACATAGTCCTTTGATGTTTAACCGTTTTAAGTGCCTATTGCCCGCTGTGCACAGTTGCCCTGAAGCCACCGGGGTGGCGGTGCCACCGGCTTGGGCCCGCCATCGCCTCGCTGCTATACGTATTATTATTCTTCTCCAAAGTGAATCGCATTTTAGAGGGCCTAAACGTGCTCGAAAACTCATGAAACTTTGCACACGCGTCAGAAGTGGTGAAAATTTACGTCTGTTATGGGTTTCGGAATTGGGCGTGGCAAAATGGCTCGATAGCGCCATCTAACGTACAGCCCCGCTCGCTACATTACACTAGGTTTTTGAAATTCGGTACACACATTTATCAGCCCAGTACCTACAAAAAATTCTCTTGGAGCGAAATCCGAAACCGAACAGGAAGTCAGATATTTTGAATTAATTCACCGTTTTTTGCATTTTCCAGACGTTGTACTTTAACGAACTCCTCCTAGAGATTTAATCAGATCAATGTCATTTTTGGTCAGTCTAATCTAAAGGCCTTTGTGACGTTAAATTGCGAAGATCTAGAGTTTTCACTGAAGGGCGTGTCCGTGGCGGCCTGACAAAGTTTGATGTTTTCGCCATGAAAAGGAAGTTGTTGTAACTCAGACAAACAATGTCGGATCTGCCCCAAACTTCACATGCTTTATTAGAGTCCTGACCTGAAGACATCTTCATAACAATATTCAGTTACAGTCATAGCGCCACCTGCAGGCAACAGGAAATGACATGTTTTACACTGTGATTAACTCCTCATAGAGATTTAACCAGATCAACATCATATGTTGTCAGTCTAATCTTAAGACCTTAGCGATGATAAATATCAAAGATCTTGAGTTTTCGCTGAAGGGCGTGTCCGTGGCGGCCTGACAAAGTCTGATGTTTCGCCATGAAAGAGGAAGCTGCTGTAACTCAGGCATACTATGTCCGATCTGCTCCAAACTTCACATGTGTGATAAGAGTCCTGCCTAAAGACATCTATATGATAATATTCAGTTAGTCATAGCGCCACCTGCTGGCAACAGGAAGTGGCATGCTTTATACTGTAATTCACTACCAGATTCACATTTCATCATGCCACGAAGTACCAGACATGCTAGAAACACGTTAAATCATGCAACACTTGGCTGAGTGCTAATGTATGCGATTAACGCCACGAAAGAACAGGAAGTTGTTGTAACTCAGGCATACAATGTCCGATCTGCTTCAAACTTCACGTGTTCAATGATAGTCCTGGCCTGAAGACATCAACATGGCAAAATTCAGTTACGGTAAAAGCGCCACCTGTTGGCCGCAGGAAGTGTGGCATTTCGAAATGACTTTGGCATAATTCTCCTGTATTCACTCACTTAAATGCATGACGCCCACTGTTCACTGTTTTCCTGAGGCCAACGGGTGGCGGTGAGCCCGGGTGCGAGGGCCCTCTCAACGCTGCTTGCAGCTTTAATTATTATTATTATTCTTCTTCTCCAAGTAAATCGCATTTTAGAGGGCCTAAACGTGCTCGAAAACTCACGAAACTTTGCACACGCGTCAGAAGTGGTGAAAATTTACGTCTGTTATGGGTTTCGGAATTGGGCGTGGCAAAATGGCTCGATAGCGCCATCTAACGTACAGCCCCGCTCGCTACATTTCACTAGGGTTTTGAAATTCGGTACACACATTTATCAGCCCAATACCTACAAAAAATTCTCTTGGAGCGAAATCCGAAACCGAACAGGAAGTCAGATATTTTGAATTAATTCACCGTTTTTTGCATTTTCCAGACGTTGTACTTTAACGAACTCCTCCTAGATTTAATCAGATCAATGTCTTTTTGGTCAGTCTAATCTAAAGGCCTTTGTGACGTTAAATTGCGAAGATCTAGAGTTTTCACTGAAGGGCGTGTCCGTGGCGGCCTGACAAAGTTTGATGTTTTCGCCATGAAACAGGAAGTTGTTGTAACTCAGACAAAACAATGTCCGATCTGCCCCAAACTTCACATGCTTTATTAGAGTCCTGACCTGAAGACATCTTCATAACAATATTCAGTTACAGTCATAGCGCCACCTGCAGGCAACAGGAAATGACATGTTTTACACTGTGATTAACTCCTCATAGAGATTTAACCAGATCATTCAGTCAGTCTAATCTAAAGACCTTACGTTAAATTCAAGATCTTGAGTTTTCGCTGAAGGGCGTGTCCGTGGCGGCATGACAAAGTCTGATGTTTCGCCATGAAAAGGAAGTTGTAACTCAGGCATACATGTCCGATCTGCCCAAACTTCACATATAGAGTCCTGCCTAAACATCTCAATATTCGGTTACATCATAGCGCCACCTGCACAACAGGAAATGACATGTTTTACACTGTGATTAACTCCTCATAGAGATTTAACATATCAACTCACAGTCTAATCTTAAGACCTTAGCTGATAAATATCAAAGATCTCTGAAGGCAGTGACATATGTTTCGCCATGAAAGAGGAAGCTGTTGTACTGCATACTATGTCTGATCTGCTCCAAACTTCACATGTGTGATAAGAGTCCTGGCCTAAAGACATCTATATGACCAGTAAATAGCGCCACCTGCTGGCAACAGGAAATGGCATGCTTTATACTGTAATTCACTACCAGATTCACATTTCATTATGCCACGAAGTACCAAACATGCTAGAAACACGTTAAATCATGCAACACTTGGCTGAGTGCTAATGTTTGCGATTAACGCCACGAAAGAAACAGGAAGTTGTTGTAACTCAGGCATACAATGTCCGATCTGCTCCAAACTTCACATGTTCGATAATAGTCCTGGCCTGAAGACATCAACATGGCAAATTCAGTTACGGTCAAAGCGCCACCTGTTGGCCGCAGGAAGTGTGGCATTTCGAAATGACTTTGGCATAATTCTCCTGTATTCACTCGCTTACATGCATGTCGCCCACTGTTCACTGTTTTCCTGAGGCCAACGGGTGGCGGTGAGCCCGGGTGCGAGGGCCCTCTCAACGCTGCTTGCAGCTTTAATTATTCTTCTTCTTCTTCTTCTTCTTCTCCAAAGTGAATCGCATTTGAGAGGGCCTAAACGTGCTCGAAAACTCATGAAACTTTGCACACGCGTCAGAAGTGGTGAAAATTTACGTCTGTTATGGGTTTCGGAATTGGGCGTGGCAAAATGGCTCGATAGCGCCATCTAACGTACAGCCCCGCTCGCTACATTACACTAGGGTTTTGAAATTCGGTACACACATTTATCAGCCCAACCTACAAAAAATTCTCTTGGAGCGAAATCCGAAACTGAACAGGAAGTCAGATATTTTGAATTAATTCACCGTTTTTTGCATTTTCCAGACGTTGTACTTTAACGAACTCCTCCTAGAGATTTAATCAGATCAATGTCATTTTTGGTCAGTCTAATCTAAAGGCCTTTGTGACGTTAAATTGCGAAGATTTAGAGTTTTCACTGAAGGGCGTGTCCGTGGCGGCCTGACAAAGTTTGATGTTTTCGCCATGAAACAGGAAGTTGTTGTAACTCAGACAAACATGTCCGATCTGCCCCAAACTTTGCTTTATTAGAGTCCTGACCTGAAGACATCTTCATAACAATATTCAGTTACAGTCATAGCGCCACCTGCAGGCAACAGGAATGACATGTTTTACACTGTGATTAACTCCTCATAGAGATTTAACCAGATCAATGGGTCAGTCTAATCTAAAGAAAATCAAGATCTTGAGTTTTCACTGAAGGGCGTGTCCGTGGCGGCTGACAAAGTCTGATGTTTCGCCATGAAAAAGTTGTTGTAACTCAGACAAACAATGTCCGATCTGCCCAAACTTCACATGTTTTATTAGAGTCCTGGCCTGAAGACATCTTCATACAATATTCAGTTACAGTCATAGCGCCACTGAGGCAACAGGAAATGACATGTTTTATGTGATTAACTCCTCATAGAGATTTAACATCAACATCAAGTTGTCAGTCTAATCTTAAGACCTTAGCGATGATAAATATCAAAGATCTTGAGTTTCGGTGAAGGGCGTCTGTGGCGCTGACAAAGTCTGATGTTTGCCATGAAGAGGAAGCTGTTGTAACTCATACTATGTCCGATCTGCTCCAAACTTACATGTGTGATAAGAGTCCTACCTAAAGACTCTATTGATAATATTCAGTTAGTATAGCGCCACCTGCTGGCGCAGGAAGTGGCATGCTTATACTGTAATTCACTACCAGATTCACATTTCATCATGCCACGAAGTACCAGCTAGAAACACGTTAAATCATGCAACACTTGGCTGAGTGTAATGTATGCGATTAACGCCACGAAAGAAACAGGAAGTTGTTGTAACTCAGGCATACAATGTCCGATCTGCTTCAAACTTCACGTGTTCAATGATAGTCCTGGCCTGAAGACATCAACATGGCAAAATCAGTTACGGTAAAAGCGCCACCTGTTGGCCGCAGGAAGTGTGGCATTTCGAAATGACTTGGCATAATTCTCCTGTATTCACTCACTTAAATGCATGACGCCCACTGTTCACTGTTTTCCTGAGGCCAACGGGTGGCGGTGAGCCCGGGTGCGAGGGCCCTCTCAACGCTGCTTGCAGCTTTAATTATAGGGCTCTTCTTCTTCTTCTCTTCAAATGAATCGCATTTGAGAGGGCCTAAACGTGCTCGAAAACTCACGAAACTTTGCACACGCGTCAGAAGTGGTGAAAATTTACGTCTGTTATGGGTTTCGGAATTGGGCGTGGCAAAATGGCTCGATAGCGCCATCTAACGTACAGCCCCGCTCGCTACATTACACTAGGGTTTTGAAATTCGGTACACACATTTATCAGCCCAATACCTACAAAAAATTCTCTTGGAGCGAAATCCGAAACTGAACAGGAAGTCATATTTTGAATTAATTCAATTTTTTTTTGCATTTTCCAGACGTTGTACTTTAACGAACTCCTCCTAGAGATTTAATCATCAATGTCATTTTTGGTCAGTCTAATCTAAAGGCCTTTGTGACGTTAAATTGCGAAGATTTAGAGTTTTCACTGAAGGGCGTGTCCGTGGCGGCCTGACAAAGTTTGATGTTTTCGCCATGAAACAGGAAGTTGTTGTAACTCAACAAACAATGTCCGATCTGCCCCACTTCACATGCTTTATTAGAGTCTGACCTGAAGGTCTAGCGCCACCTGCAGGCAACAGGAAACATGTTTTACCTGTGATTAACTCCTCATAGAGATTTAACAGATCATCACAGTCTAATCAAACCTCGTTAAATGCAAGATCTAGAGTTTTCATGAAAGTCTGATGTTTCGCCATGAATTGTAACTCAGTACATGTCGATCTGCTAAACTTCACATGCTGGCCTGAAGGCTCATAGCGCCACCTGCAGGCAACAGGAAATGACATGTTTTACACTGTGATTAACTCCTCATAGATTTAACCAGATCAACATCAAGTTATCAGTCTATCTTAAGACCTTAGCAATGATAAATATCAAAGATCTTGAGTTTGCTGAAGGGCGTGTCAGTGACAAAGTCTGATGTTTCGCCATGAAAGAGGAAGCTGTTGTAACTCGGCATACTATGTCTGATCTGCTCCAAACTTCCATGTGTGATAAGAGTCCTGGCCTAAGACATCTATATGACAATATTCAGTTAGCGCCACCTGCTGCAACAGGAAAGGCATGCTTTATGTAATTCACTACCAGATTCACATTTCATTATGCCACGAGTACAAAATGCTAGAAACACGTTAAATCATGCAACACTTGGCTGAGTGCTAATGTTTGCGATTAACGCCCGAAAGAAACAGGAAGTTGTTGTAACTCAGCATACAATGTCCGATCTGCTCCAAACTTCACATGTTCAATGATAGTCCTGGCCTGAAGACATCAACATGGCAAAATTCAGTTACGGTAAAGCGCCACCTGTTGGCCGCAGGAAGTGTGCATTTCGAAATGACTTTGGCATAATTCTCCTGTATTCACTCGCTTAATGCATGAGCCCACTGTTCACTGTTTTCCTGAGGCCAACGGGTGGCGGTGAGCCCGGGTGCGAGGGCCCTCTCAACGCTGCTTGCAGCTTTAATTATTATTTTAAAAGTGAATCGCATTTGAGAGGGCCTAAACGTGCTCGAAAACTCACGAAACTTTGCACACGCGTCAGAAGTGGTGAAATTTACGTCTGTTATGGGTTTCGGAATTGGGCGTGGCAAAATGGCTCGATAGCGCCATCTAACGTACAGCCCCGCTCGCTACATTACACTAGGGTTTTGAAATTCGGTACACACATTTATCAGCCCAGTACCTACAAAAATTCTCTTGGAGCGAAATCCGAAACCGAACAGGAAGTCAGATATTTTGAATTAATTCACCGTTTTTTGCATTTTCCAGACGTTGTACTTTAACGAACTCCTCCTAGAGATTTAATCAGATCAATGTCATTTTTGGTCAGTCTAATCTAAAGGCCTTTGTGACGTTAAATTGCGAAGATTTAGAGTTTTCACTGAAGGGCGTGTCCGTGGCGGCCTGACAAAGTTTGATGTTTTCGCCATGAAACAGGAAGTTGTTGTAACTCAGACAAACAATGTCGATCTGCCCCAAACTTCACATGCTTTATTAGAGTCCTGACCTGAAGACATCTTCATAACAATTCAGTTACAGTCATAGCGCCACCTGCAGGCAACAGGAAATGACATGTTTTACACTGTGATTAACTCCTCATAGAGATTTAACCAGATCAACATCAAATGTTGTCAGTCTAATCTTAAGACCTTAGCGATGATAAATATCAAAGATCTTGAGTTTTCGCTGAAGGGCGTGTCCGTGGCGGACTGACAAAGTCTGATGTTTCGCCATGAAGAGGAAGCTGTTGTAACTCAGGCATACTATGTCCGATCTGCTCCAAACTTCACATGTGTGTAAGAGTCCTGGCCTAAAGACATCTATATGACAATATTCAGTTAGTCATAGCGCCACCTGCTGGCAACAGGAAGTGGCATGCTTATGTAATTCACTACCAGATTCACATTTCATTATGCCACGAAGTACCAAACATGCTAGAGACACGTTAAATCATGCAACACTTGGCTGAGTGCTAATTTATGCGATTAACGCCACGAAAACAGGAAGTTGTTGTAACTCAGGCATACAATGTCCGATCTGCTTCCAAACTTCACATGTGATAATAGTCCTGGCCTGAAGACATCAACATGGCAAAATTCAGTTACGGTAAAGCGCCACCTGTTGGCACAGAAGTGTGGCATTTAATGACTTTGGCATAATTCTCCTGTATTCACTCACTTAATGCATGAGCCCACTGTTCACTGTTTTCCTGAGGCCAACGGGTGGCGGTGAGCCCGGGTGCCCGGCTGCTTTTAACCTGCTATTGGAATTGCTTTATTATTCTTCTTCTTCTTCTTCTTCTTCAAAGTGAATCGCATTTGAGAGGGCCTAAACGTGCTCGAAAACTCACGAAACTTTGCACACGCGTCAGAAGTGGTGAAAATTTACGTCTGTTATGGGTTTCGGAATTGGGCGTGGCAAAATGGCTCGATAGCGCCATCTAACGTACAGCCCCGCTCGCTACATTACACTAGGGTTTTGAAATTCGGTACACACATTTATCAGCCCAATACCTACAAAAATTCTCTGGAGCGAAATCCGAAACCGAACAGGAAGTCCGATATTTTGAATTAATTCACCGTTTTTTGCATTTTCCAGACGTTGTACTTTAACGAACTCCTCCTAGAGATTTAATCAGATCAATGTCATTTTTTGGTCAGTCTAATCTAAAGGCCTTTGTGACGTTAAATTGCGAAGATTAGAGTTTTCACTGAAGGGCGTGTCCGTGGCGGCCTGACAAAGTTTGATGTTTTCGCCATGAAAAAGGAAGTTGTTGTAACTCAGACAAACAATGTCGATCTGCCCCAAAACTTCACATGCTTTATTAGAGTCCTGACCTGAAGACATCTCATAACAATATTCAGTTACAGTCATAGCGCCACCTGCAGGCAACAGGAAATGACATGTTTTACGCTGTGATTAACTCCTCATAGAGATTTAACCAGATCAACATCAAATGTTATCAGTCTAATCTTAAGACCTTAGCATGATAAATATCAAAGATCTTGAGTTTTCGCTGAAGGGCGTGTCCGTGGCGCCTGACAAAGTCTGATGTTTCGCCATGAAAGAGGAACTGTGTAACTCAGGCATACTATGTCCGATCTGCTCCAAACTTCACATGTGTGATAAGAGTCCTGGCCTAAAGACATCTATATGACATATTTAGTTAGTCATAGCGCCACCTGCTGGCAATAGGAAGTGGCATGCTTTATACTGTAATTCACTACCAGATTCACATTTCATCATGCCACGAAGTACCAGACATGCTAGAAACACGTTAAATCATGCAACACTTGGCTGAGTGCTAATGTATGCGATTAACGCCACGAAAGAAACAGGAAGTTGTTGTAACTCAGGCATACAATGTCCGATCTGCTTCAAACTTCACATGTTCAATGATAGTCCTGGCCTGAAGACATCAACATGGCAAATTCAGTTACGGTAAAAGCGCCACCTGTTGGCCGCAGGAAGTGTGGCATTTCGAAATGACTTTGGCATAATTCTCCTGTATTCACTCACTTAAATGCATGACGCCCACTGTTCACTGTTTTCCTGAGGCCAACGGGTGGCGGTGAGCCCGGGTGCGAGGGCCCTCTCAACGCTGCTTGCAGCTTTAATTATTATTCTTCTTCTTCTTCTCCAAAGTAAATCGCATTTTAGAGGGCCTAAACGTGCTCGAAAACTCACGAAACTTTGCACACGCGTCAGAAGTGGTGAAAATTTACGTCTGTTATGGGTTTCGGAATTGGGCGTGGCAAAATGGCTCGATAGCGCCATCTAACGTACAGCCCCGCTCGCTACATTACACTAGGGTTTTGAAATTCGGTACACACATTTATCAGCCCAGTACCTACAAAAAATTCTCTTGGAGCGAAATCCGAAACCGAACAGGAAGTCAGATATTTTGAATTAATTCACCGTTTTTTGCATTTTCCAGACGTTGTACTTTAACGAACTCCTCCTAGAGATTTATCAGATCAATGTCATTTTGGTCAGTCTAATCTAAAGGCCTTTGTGACGTTAAATTGCGAAGATTAGAGTTTCTGAAGGGCGTGTCCGTGGCGGCCTGACAAATTTTGATGTTTTCGCCATGAAAAGGAAGTTGTTGTAACTCAGACAAACAAATGTCCGATCTGCCAAACTTCACATGATGAAGTCCTGGCCTCATCACATACAAATTCAGTTATGCGCCACCTGTTGCACAGGCAAGTGTGGCATTTCGAATGACTTTCATAATTCTCCTGTATTCACTCTTAAATGCATGACGCCCCTGTTCACTGTTTTCCTGAGGCCACGGGTGGCGGTGAGCCCGGGTGCGAGGGCCCTCTCAACGCTGCTTGCAGCTTTAATTCTCTTTTCTTCTTCTTCTTCTTCTCCAAAGTGAATCGCATTTTAGAGGGCCTAAACGTGCTCGAAAACTCAGGAAACTTTGCACACGCGTCAGAAGTGGTGAAAATTTACGTCTGTTATGGGTTTCGGAATTGGGCGTGGCAAAATGGCTCGATAGCGCCATCTAACGTACAGCCCCGCTCGCTACATTACACTAGGGTTTTGAAATTCGGTACACACATTATCAGCCCAATACCTACAAAAAATTCTCTTGAGCGAAATCCGAAACCGAACAGGAAGTCAGATATTTTGAATTAATTCACCGTTTTTTGCATTTTCCAGACGTTGTACTTTAACGAACTCCTCCTAGAGCTTTTATCAGATCAATGTCATATTTGGTCAGTCTAATCTAAAGGCCTTTGTGACGTTAAATTGCGAAGATCTAGAGTTTTCACTGAAGGGCGTGTCCGTGGCGGCCTGACAAAGTTTGATGTTTTCGCCATGAAACAGGAAGTTGTTGTAACTCAGACAAACATGTCGGATCTGCCCCAAACTTCACATGCTTTATTAGAGTCCTGACCTGAAGACTCTTCATAAACAATATTCAGTTACAGTCATAGCGCCACCTGCAGGCAACAGGAAATGACATGTTTTACACTGTGATTAACTCCTCATAGAGATTTAACCAGATCAACATCAAATGTTTCAGTCTAATCTTAAGACCTTAGCGTGATAAATATCAAAGATCTTGAGTTTTCGCTGAAGGGCGTGTCCGTGGCGGCTGACAAAGTCTGATGTTTCGCCATGAAGAGGAATGCTGTAACTCAGGCATACTATGTCCGATCTGCTCCAAACTTCACATGTGTGATAAGAGTCCTGGCCTGAAGACATCTATATGCCAATTTTCACTTAGTCATAGCGCCACCTGCTGGCAACAGGAAATGGCATGCTTCACACTGTAATTCACTACCAGATTCACATTTCATTATGCCACGAAGTACCAACATGCTAGAAACACGTTAAATCATGCAACACTTGGCTGAGTGCTAATGTATGCGATTAACGCCACGAAAGAAACAGGAAGTTGTTGTAACTCAGGCATACAATGTCCGATCTGCTTCAAACTTCACTGTTCAATGATAGTCCTGGCCTGAAGACATCAACATGGCAAAATTCAGTTACGGTCAAAGCGCCACCTGTTGGCCGCAGGAAGTGTGGCATTTCGAAATGACTTTGGCATAATTCTCCTGTATTCACTCGCTTACATGCATGACGCCCACTGTTCACTGTTTTCCTGAGGCCAACGGGTGGCGGTGAGCCCGGGTGCGAGGGCCCTCTCAACGCTGCTTGCAGCTTTAATTATTATTCTTCTCCAAAGTGAATCGCATTTTAGAGGGCCTAAACGTGCTCGAAAACTCACGAAACTTTGCACACGCGTCAGAAGTGGTGAAAATTTACGTCTGTTATGGGTTTCGGAATTGGGCGTGGCAAAATGGCTCGATAGCGCCATCTAACGTACAGCCCCTCTCGCTACATTTCACTAGGGTTTTGAAATTCGGTACACACATTTATCAGCCCAATACCTACAAAAAATCTCTTGGAGCGAAATCCGAAACCGAACAGGAAGTCAGATATTTTGAATTAATTCACCGTTTTTTGCATTTTCCAGACGTTGTACTTTAACGAACTCCTCCTAGAGCTTTTATCAGATCAATGTCATATTTGGTCAGTCTAATCTAAAGGCCTTTGTGACGTTAAATTGCGAAGATCTAGAGTTTTCACTGAAGGGCGTGTCCGTGGCGGCCTGACAAAGTTTGATGTTTTCGCCATGAAAAAGGAAGTTGTTGTAACTCAGACAAACAATGTCGGATCTGCCCCAAACTTCACATGCTTTATTAGAGTCCTGACCTGAAGACATCTTCATAACAATATTCAGTTACAGTCATAGCGCCACCTGCAGGCAACAGGAAATGACATGTTTTACACTGTGATTAACTCCTCATAGAGATTTAACCAGATCAACATCAATATGTTGTCAGTCTAATCTTAAGACCTTAGCGATGATAAATATCAAAGATCTTGAGTTTTCGCTGAAGGGCGTGTCCGTGGCGGCCTGACAAAGTCTGATGTTTCGCCATGAAAGAGGAAGCTGTTGTAACTCAGGCATACTATGTCCGATCTGCTCCAAACTTCACATGTGTGATAAGAGTCCTAGCCTAAAGACGTCTATATGACAATATTTAGTTAGTCATAGCGCCACCTGCTGGCAACAGGAAGTGGCATGCTTTATACTGTAATTCACTACCAGATTCACATTTCATCATGCCACGAAGTACCAGACATGCTAGAAACACGTTAAATCATGCAACACTTGGCTGAGTGCTAATGTATGCGATTAACGCCACGAAAGAAACAGGAAGTTGTTGTAACTCAGGCATACAATGTCCGATCTGCTTCAAACTTCACGTGTTCAATGATAGTCCTGGCCTGAAGACATCAACATGGCAAAATTCAGTTACGGTAAAAGCGCCACCTGTTGGCCGCAGGAAGTGTGGCATTTCGAAATGACTTTGGCATAATTCTCCTGTATTCACTCACTTAAATGCATGACGCCCACTGTTCACTGTTTTCCTGAGGCCAACGGGTGGCGGTGAGCCCGGGTGCGAGGGCCCTCTCAACGCTGCTTGCAGCTTTAATTATTTCTCGCTTCCCTATCTCTTTCGCTGGTTATTGGAATGCTCCGTGCGCATTTTAGAGGGCCTAAACGTGCTCGAAACTCATGAAACTTTGCACACGCGTCAGAAGTGGTGAAATTTACGTCTGTTATGGGTTTCGGAATTGGGCGTGGCAAAATGGCTCGATAGCGCCATCTAACGTACCCCGCTCGCTACATTTCACTAGGGTTTTGAAATTCGGTACACACATTTATCAGCCCAGTACCTACAAAAAATCTCTTGGAGCGAAATCCGAACCGAAAGGAAGTCAGATATTTTGAATTAATCACCGTTTTTTGCATTTTCCAGACGTTGTACTTTAACGAATCCTCCTAGAGATTTTATCAGATCAATGTCATTTTGGTCAGTCTAATCTAAAGGCCTTTGTGACGTTAAATTGCGAAGATCTAGAGTTTTCACTGAAGGGCGTGTCGTGGCGGCCTGACAAAGTTTGATGTTTCGCCATGAAAAAGGAAGTTGTTGTAACTCAGACAACAATGTCGGATCTGCCCCAACTTCACATGTTTTATTAGAGTCCTGACTGAAGACATCTTCATAACATATTCAGTTACAGTCATAGCGCCACCTGCAGGCAACAGGAAACATGTTTTCACTGTGATTAACTCCTCATAGAGATTTACCAGATCAACATCAAATGTTATCAGTCTAATCTTAAGACCTTAGCGATGATAAATATCAAAGATCTTGAGTTTTCGTGAAGGGCGTGTCCGTGGCGGCCTGACAAAGTCTGATGTTTCGCCATGAAAGAGGAAGTGTTGTAACTCAGGTACATACTATGTCCGATCTGCTCCAAACTTCACATGTGATAAAGCCTCCAGCCTAAAGACGTCTATATGATAATATTCAGTTAGTCATAGCGCCACTGCTGGCAACAGGAAGTGGCATGCTTTATACTGTAATTCACTACCAGATTCACATTTCATCATGCCACGAAGTACCAGACATGCTAGAACACTTAAATCATGCAACCACTTGCTGAGTGCTAATGTATGCGATTACCGCCACGAAAGAAACAGGAAGTTGTTGTAACTCGGCATACAATGTCGATGCTTCAAAACTTCACGTGTTCATGAAGTCCCCTGGCCTGAAGAGCATCACATGGCAAAATTCCAGTTACGTAAAAGCGCCACCAGTGGCCGCA